>JANKOE010000008.1:31654674-31682248 GCA_026284465.1 Erythroxylum citrifolium | reverse complement strand
AAAGTTATTAATTAATTATATTTTTAATTAATTACATTTTAATTATATTTAATTAAAAATTAAAACAAAAACAAAAAATTTAAACAATGATTCCCATTCCTCTGGATTACCCAAAAACAGGGTATAGTTATGATACCTGTATAATAAAAAGGCTCCACCAAATATTAGTTTTCAAAGTATACCCATAACTTTTATCCCATACCTCCCAAACAAGCATGCCCTAAGTCAACCAGAAAAGCGAATGAGGAACATCAATGGGAACTGGGAAGGCTTTCCTTAGAGGTAATAAATAGTTTTATCATCATTTACCAAAAAAAAGTAGTTGATCCTAAGATCTATTTTTTAATTAATTTGTTAATTAACCCACAAAACTAATTCTGCTCAAGAAGTCTTGCTTTGTTTATTGATCACGTGACTGCTCATAGTCTTCATACCTAATGAGTAATATAAGATAAGAAAAATTTAGGTCTCCATTTCACACAATCAAGATCTTTAATTAATAATTGTTGTTGACCATTTTGATTATAGTAATTTCGTTAAGGTTAATGTTGCAGGACATGCACATATTTTCCATTTTTTATTGATTTTAGTCAACTTATTTTTAAAAATCAAATTACTATTATAAATGTTAAAATAGATGTGTTACGGATAAAATATTAATTAATGATTAGAAGATCACAAGTTTGAGTTAGGGAAATAATTTTTTATAAAATGCAAACAAAAAATTGATATAATTGATAACTCTTACCTGACCTCGCAAAGTAAAGAACCTTATAAACTGAATTTGTTTTTTTTTTAGATAAAAGAAAAATGAAATGGCTGAAGAAAAACAATATAAGTGACACTTAACTTTTACCTATTGAAAGGAGAGGCAATTCTTTTCCTTGGATTAAAATATACATCTGAAGTGTGAACATTATTGGGGAAAAGAAACTGATAAGCACGATTTTATATGCACTTTTGCACATGTGCAAGTGGATCTTTTTTGTATCACCAAAAGTTCCAAGACATTTTCAGATTAACTTTTTATTGATCTCTTGGTCACATTAAACAGAAGAAGTTACTGCCAACGGACCTTAATATTTTTTATAATTTTATAATCATCTTCGACTTTCGTTAAAAAATAACAATAAAATGCATGAACGAAACCTTCGCACCTTTCGTGATGAAGCCTTGGATATAAGAAAGGTCACTTTACAGGTGATCTTACAAGCTATGGAGCAGCTCAGCCTAAACACTGAGGGAAGGTAATTTTGTTTGTATTGTGTTCCTATGGTTATTGCTTCAGGTTCAGGGCCATCTCTGTGGAGCAAGCTACCAGGTGGTTATTGCTGTGGGGGCTCTTAGGCATAGAGGAGCACCACACCTATTTCCTCAGTGGCAGTTTCCAACTCGCACTGCTTTCGAGGTTTCTTCGGACTGCTCATGCTGATCCAGTCATCATTTGTGGCAGTATCATTTTTGTCTATTCGGGGATATGGATATGCTTTTTCATTATGTTTCTTTAGTTGCTGTTCCTTGGGGTTCGGGTTACTTCTTCCTATGCAGTGGAATCCCTTAGTTTCTATTTTGGTTGCCTGAGGTTTCGCTGGTCGAGCCTTCTGAGGCTTTGTCTGTGAACTTTCTTGTATATATCTTTTCTGATTAATTTGATTTTTTCTGATTTACCAAAAAAAAAAGAAATTTGAGGGTATATATAGAATTTCAATTTACCATATTGTAAATTTCCTTTTAGGATTCCTAAATAAGCTTCTTCTCTATTTATTATTCGATTACCCATTATAGCTAATTCAATAGGTGTATCTAATCCTTCTTTAAATGTAGATTTTATAATAATCTGTATAGCTCCTATATGTACCCATCAAGTGTATTTCTTATTTCAAGTTTAATTTTTTGTAATTTTTCCTGAATATCTTTTTCAGCTAATAATGGTATCATGACTTTATTAGATGCTATTGATACCTCTAATGCTCTTTCCTGTATATTTAATCCATTAAACAAATTACGATTTCTAAGTTTTATACCTAATCGTTGTAGAGTATTAACTTTAAATCCTGAATAATTTGATAATGAAAATTTTTCATTTTGAATTTGTTTTAACTTTTTCTTATCTATTAAGATTTCCTATCTATATTCTCTTGTTTGTTCTATTTGATTATCTATTGTAGCTTCATTATCATTTTGAATTGTGTTTGTAATCTCCATTTATTTTAAAATATCTTCTTCAGAGGTATTTTCTGTATCAGTAAGAATAAAAATACTTTCATCTGAATCTATATTAAAATTATCTATCTGTATAAATTCTCCTGCTCTTATCGTTTCCTCAATATCTTCATCTATTTCAATTTTCTTTTTATTTTTTTCATTTCTTCTAAGGCAATTATTTACATAATGACCTATCTCTTTACAATAATAACATCTACACTCTTTTGGATTAGTTTTCCTTCTTCGATAAGTAGGTTTGAAGGTTTTCTTATATCCTTTTCTTTTATAGTATCTTACTTTTCTTTTCTTAAAATAAGGCTTTCTAAATCTATACTGTTTTTTCTTTTTATATTTCCGTTTTATCTTTCCATAATAATATGAACTATCGCATCCTATCATTATTGTCATTTTAGGCTTATCACAACATAAAGAAATTCTTTTCCTTAATCCTTTACTAGCTCTTGCTAAAATTGCATCAGCACACCAATTACTTAATTTATCTCTAACATGCTTTATTCTTTTTCCTAAAGTATCTATATTTCCTGGATTATAGGTATCTATAAGTTTTGTTCCCCAAGGGTCTGGTATTTTTGCAAAAAATAATGGTAAATAATTACTTGTATCTGAAACTTGGTTATAAATATGATAATAATAGTCTTGGAAAAAACAAATATATTTTTCTATTTCACAGATATCACATAATTGTAATCCCATTAAGGCAGTAGTATATCTGGTGATGGGGTGGGATCTTTAACATATTTCCCTTCTCCATGAAATTCTAATCTAAATGTGATCCAAAGGGCAAAGCAGAGGAAGCGTGTATGATTTTATGGAGTATTTGGAACTCTTGTAACGAAGTTGTCTGGAAGCAATCACATCCGAACTCATCCAACATTCTCCATCGAGCCACCAACATGCTTTTAGAATGGCATTCTGCTCAACAACGTCGCATTAGTTCATTCGCAAAGACCCAGCCTTCTCACCCCAAATGGAAGGCCCCACTACCGAACCAATTTAAATGCAATGTGGATGTGGCGCTGTTACCATCAGGATTCTTTTACTTAGGAATGGTGATCCGAGATTGTAATGGGTTCAACCGTGCAGGAAAGATGATGCTTATTCCAGGTTGGAAGGACCCTTTAATTGGAGAAGTATTATGTTTTCGAGAAGCTCTAAGCTAGATAAAAAGCCTTGCCTTCTTTCCGATTTGTGTGGAAACGGATTGCCAAACAATTACCAAAGCTTTGGCCTCCTCACAAATCTGTCCGTCCTATTTTTCAGTACTTATCGATGATTGCAAACCTCTGATCAACGAGCATCATTTTATTTCTACCACTTTTGTTAAAAGATCAGCGAATCAAGTTGCCCATAAGATAGCCAGGGTGGCTGATTCTATGCCTGGTTTCGAATGGGGGGTATGCCCGCCGAGTTTTTTGTATGACGTTTTATCTATGGATATGAATAATATGTGCTGAGCGCACAGGACAACGTTTCAAAAAAAAACCTCTTTATGAGCTTAAGCAAGCTCTAAGACAATGTTACAAAAGGTTTGATACCTTTATGATTGGGCAAGCCTTTACCAGATGTCAATATGACAATAACATCTATTTTTGACAATATGTGGATGGGTCTTTCATGTCCTTGTTGTTATATGTCGATGACATGCTCATTGCTTCTCGTGACAAGTGTTTAATCGACAATTTGAAATCTCAACTCAGTAAGGAGATTGAGATGAAAGATCTTTGTGCGGCAAAAAAGATTCTCGGTATGGAGATACAAAGGGATTGACAGGCTGGGAAGTTGTTTCCATCTCAAAAGAACTATATCCAAACAAATCTTGACAAATTTAACATAGGCCCTTGTAAGCCTGTCTCAACGCCCCTCGATGCTCATTTCAAGTTGTCATTTGATCTTTGTCCAAAGATGGAGGAAGAAATAAAACGTACGTCAAGCGTTCCATATTAAAGTGTTGTTTGTAGTCTTGTGTATATTATGATTTGCACAAGACCTGATTGGGCATATGCAGTTAGTATGATGAGTCTTTTTATACACAATTCTGGCAAGGTTCATTGGGATGTTGTCAAATGGATCTTTCAATATTTGAAGGGTTATTATGATCTTGGCTTAGTGTTTGATAAGAGCAAGGCAACATCTAATAATGTTGTTGGTTTTGTGGACTCTCATTACAGTAGTGACCTTAATAGATGAAGGTCTCTCTCTGGTTATAATTTCACTTTGTGTTCCGATGCTATTAGTTGGAAAGCATTACTATAATCTATAACGGCTTTGTCTACTACGAAGGCAGAATATATTGCAGCTACAGAAGGTGTGAAGAAGGCTACTTGGTTGCTTGGTCTTATTATCAAGCTTGGTGTCAGACATGATATTACTATTATGTTTTCAGATAGCCAAAGTGTTATTCATCTTACCAAGAACGATGTCTATTACTCCAAACCTAAGCATATTAGTGTAAAGTATCACTACATCAGAGACATTACTGCTGTTGGAGGAATTGTTGTGAAGAAAGTTCACACGTCTGACAATCATGTGGATATGTTGACCAAGCCACTACCTATCGCTAAGTTCGAGCATTACTTGGACTTCGTTAGTGTTCGCAACATTTGATTACCCTTCGGGATTTTATATGGTGATGAGTAACTCGTCGAATTTGAGCCAAGGTGGAGATTGTTGAGTATATAGCCCAAATTCTTCTACATCGACAATAAAATTGTGATTACAAATGTTGGCTTATTTGTAAAAAAATCTAAGACCGAGTTAAAACAAAATGTCGATGACTACAGTAAACCAAAGCCATCCTTTAATACTTAATTTAATACTTAAATACTTATTAACTTCTCAAGCCAAGCATTTAATGTTTAAATCAATGCAATGTTTTTTGGTGGACAACACAACCATTTCTGCCAACTTCGAAAACAAATTATTTTATGGTGCAAGGTAAAGGCAATTTTGAGCATTATAAATACATCTTAAATTCCTTTATTTTTATATATGAAAAAGCTGAGACAGTTAGCAAAATTTGAGAGTTTATTTTCATCAATATTAGCTGAAATTTGTATTCACTTTTATTTTAGGAGATAGTAGTTTTTAGTGATATTATACACAAATTTATATCCTCATTGTGCTTAAAGGATTTAATTTGTACTCTTCTCTATTATAATGAATTTTATCATTATCTTCATATGTGGAAGTAGTCCAACTTGAGTGAACCATGTAAATCTTTGTGTCTCACTTTTACTACTATTCTTGCCCAATTTTATTTTACTTCTCAGCTCGTTTTGATCTTGATCTTGCTTGCGCTATCACCCTATACCATTACAATGGTTGTTCTCGTCCATACCTTTTTATTTCTTATTCTCAAACATCACTCGTGTATCTTAAATTAGATTGACAATTACATCCCCCCAGACAACGTGAGATGCTATAATAGGATCAATGCAAAGAGTCTATATAACTTCGTCCACCACAAATTATATCTCATAATCAAGAAGGGTAATAAAGCGAAAGGATTAGGAGGAGACCCAAACACCTTCATGCTTTGAGATTGACTTACCACCCTCTATTGTGTAGTCGCTATCTACTCCTTCCTTATGAAACTTGATAGTATATCCTATATCACATTTTATTTCTTATGCGAAGTTTTCACACTCACATAATGCTTGCTTTGTATCATAATTAATGAAGTAATTACGGTTTCAAAAGAGCAACTTTACCGATTATTCCAAAATTCACCTTCAAGAAATTGACAAGATAACATTTTCAGTAAATGCAAGAAAGCATATCTTGTATGTAGGAAATTAGTTGCAAGTTCCTGTATCCTTGCTTACGCAGTAAATGAAATTAATTAATTCGCGGCAGAAAATTTTTCATCATCAACAAGCTACCATGATGAACTAAACAGAACGTGGGAAATATCAATAAACAGACTACCAGGATGAACTCTCAATCAATATGCATTCTGACACACCAATAAAACCCTAACACACTCCCGATATAAATATGTCATTGACATGCCTTACATAATTCAGGCAATTGAAAGAAATGGGAAAATCTCACCTGTTATAATTGAACATTAGCTTGCAGTGGAATTTGGATAGATCAAGTTCAACGTGGAAATATTCATCAAAGCACCTTGATGATTTATCGCTGGCGGGGGAGAATGGGTTTGGGAGCTTTTATGTTGTGATAATGGAGGGAACGACGTTATGTTGCAGGTGCAGCAAATGAAGCCAAATTGCTGGAGAGACGACATGTTTTGGCTTTTGGTAAATATTGAATCCAGTCATCTTCCACCGAATCAATCAAGAGACATTGCATCGTTTTGGAGTCCTATCTAACCGTGTATATTTTAAAGCAAGCACAACGAACATTCTATGAGCTCTTAACAATGTTAAGGCACGACCCACTCCCAAGTTGTTGGCCAAGATTATCAGCGCAGGACTTCCCTTCACAAAATATATATAAAGTTGCAACATTTACAAACATCGAAAAAGTTACAAGTACACCATCACAGACCAACTATGAGTTCGTAATATTACAGCTAGCCTAGTAATACCAGAAAACAAAAAATTAAAATATATACGTTTCCTTTTAAAAAGGATCTACTATACATCTAAAACGAAGGAATTTGTCCTCTTTCACTTTGTTCTTGGGTAAGGTAAGAAACAAGTGTTGGATTTGGTTGCAATGCGATCAGCTGACTGGGTAGAACATAAAATGCTTTCTACTATTACACGGTATGTCAGTCAAAGTCAGGTGTTTTTCTCTAGAACAGACAGTGCTGGTGTCAAATAGTTGTTGGCTTTGTCAGGTAGATGAGCCACCTACACACATTTTCACAAAATGCACATGCCTAGTTTGAGTCCAAGAAGCAATGATAGTAATTTCATTTTCAGCGTTGCAAAGCTCATTGTTCTTACCAGCTCGTACAGCTCCCTCCCTTGCTCAGCAACATATTCATAACAAACCTTCAAATGAAAAGCAAAAGATTAAAAACAAGAAAAGTACATATAGCCAAGCAGAGTTCAGTTTACTCACATCAAAACTCTTGTTTCTTGCAGTTGAATCATGCAGAGCCTTCACGCAGATATCAGCCACATCAGCACAGCTAATTCCCTGAAAAATTAGTACTTTTTAATAGGCTTCCATGGGTTAAAACCTGATCGGCATATCATATCAGAATGGACAGACCAGGATCATAACAGTCCCTTTGACTCTTGCAAAAGATTCATTAATGCTTTATGTGAACTCTTTAAGGGCTACAGGCACAATAAGAAATATAGTTCTTACCTGAGAAATTCTATTCCCTTGATCAAATATAAGTGCACGCTGGCCACCAGGCTCCTCCTAGGAGAAGTAATCTTAATTAATACATGAAAACCTTTAAAATATAAATTCCAGTTCTGGAAACAAATTATTCATGGATTCACAGCTCCAAATCTGAGCTTTAAACATCAAGGGTCAACAAAAGGAATAGAACATCTACATTCTGTTTTCCAAAACCAGAATTCAAGTAACCTTTGGAGGAATGTACAATATTACTAGCATTTAACCAATTATGGGAGCCTAATATTCTTCTCTTTATTTCACAAACCTCAACAAGCCTTCAACAAGAAACTTAAATAACCTTTAGGGGACCAGGGCGAATGATTGTGTATCCAAGTCCCGATCTCCTTAACAACTCTTCCCCAGCCTGTTAAAAAATTCAAAATCTTCATTCATATGAGGAAAAATTCAACTAAAGTAATGACTTGGAATGAGAGCAGGAAAACCACTAACACGAACCCTTTTGGCTTTTAGAACTTGCTCCCTTCTGGTAGGTTCCACTCCTAATCCTGTACATGAGACCAACACAAAATCTGTTTCCTGCCCAGTCTGCACAACATTGGTTATGAAGCTGTTTCAATACTTGCAAGTAACACAGCATCTACTTATGACAGAAGATCTTGAAGATTTTGCATAAATAGAACTCCTACATTGGTGGAACTAAATTAGTTTGTTTATCATAACAAGCAAAGCCAATGTATAAGCTTGCTAATTGCTAGATATAAAAATAATCACATTAGCATAATGAGGATTGGACAGGATTGTGCCTTGGACACGTCTGTTCAGAACAACCCAATAACACTACGTTTTCAATGACAGTTAATTATTGATATCACCTAACCCCTTTCCCACATTTGTCTTGTTTCTTTTGTCCAATAATTTGTTGTATTCTCTACAGAGAATCTAGTATAAATGAGGATATATTAAAACCCATATCTAAATGTTTAGACGATTAAGTATGAAGACTCACTGGTAGGGCTTTTATGTACTCTAATATAAGTTTAAAGCTTCTCAAGTCTTGCTTGGCTCCTGCTAGTCCTTCAACAGGTCTCTGCAGGAAGAATATTGGGAATATTAAGTATAAACTCCATCAGATGCAAAACATGAGATGGCATTAATGTAACAATTAAGTATCCAACACTTTCGAAAAAGTATCCAACAGATTAAATTGAAAGGAAGAATTCACCTGCTACATGGCCATCACAATAATGCTCCCTAGTATTATTATATTATCTGTGCTCATTGTCAGATGTGTACAAGATAAGTCTGATTTGGAGAGATGGAATTCATGATTTCACTTCAAGGTGCTTAGATGTCTCATTCTGTCAAATAGAAAATTTCATTCACCTGCTGTCTCCTCCATATTCGTGGAATGCAGCCAAAGTTATAATGCTAAGCAACTTAAATCCTCAAATTGAGTAATAACAACCAAAGGGTCATTGATTCAAGGTCACAAAAGCAGTACAGAATGCAAGAACAGACCAAATTATGCACATACAGCCTGAATTAAAATATTAAAGCAAAAATATATTTTAGATAAATAACACAACATATAGTCTGAAAGGATATACCTGTCTTCGGGGCTCAAATCGTATCGTTAATGTGTGTACAAGGAATGGATCTAAAGGTGGATCCTCAGGTTTCACAGGACGAAAGGATGAAAATGGCACTCTGACCTGTCATTCACATAAATTTAAATTATGATATCAAACTGAAAACAAATGAGCTTGCAAATGAAAGAAGATATCAGAAACTGGTTAAATACCAAAGGTTCACAGCTATTTGAGCTACATCCACAAGATCCTTACCCTGCAAAACCCCACTTTTGTACTGATTCTTGTAAAGTACAATTTGCTCTGAGTTGTGTCCGCGGAGGGACCAGCCTCAAGGATTAAAACATAAGATCTTCCATTTCCACCAACGGAGAGCACGAGACCTTCATACCTAACACATGGAGAGTGTTTTTTGTTGGAAAAGGGACAAGTCCTCATATCTATGGGGGGAAAAAAAGCAAAACCTTTTTCGTAGGAGAACATTCCTGAGCAGCAATATTTATGCTTTTTGATATACAAAAAAAAGAAAACACAATCAAGCCAACAAGAACTTTAAAGAACCCATTTCCAGAAATACATAGTTCATTCAAGTATCTAATACCTGTCAAGGGTGTAACCTAGAGGAAGTAAGAGCTTCCGTGACAATTCGACATATCCTCCTCTAGTGAAGACATACCCTGACAACAAACATCAGAACAGAGTCATGCAAAGGATACTTGAATTCCTCCCTTATTTCATATTGTAACACATAGTGATAACAAGACAACGGCCACATTGCTAAGCTCCAGATAACTTTCCTAAGGTCCACATTTTTCACCTGAGAAAACAGCATCTCCAGCCTCAGTGAATTCAAATTTAGCATCCATCCCTGCCTCAAACTTTGAAGCAATTACATCCTGGAAATAAGTTCCCTGGCGGACTTCCCAACCATTTAATGAATCTGCAGATTTGAACTTTGCTAGCAGAAGTTTGCTTTTGCTGCTTTTTCCTGCTCTTAGTTGTGCTAGCTTGTTGTTGTAGTCCTGAAATTTTTTTGCAGGAGCTGACATAAGCCAGTGAAGTTTGGTCCAGTGAGAATGCAAGGAATTATATCAAGAGACAGCACGTGCGAAGTTGTTAAATCAGTTAGATTGAACAAATGCAAAGGTGTTTAGGGTGGGTAAGACTGAAACAAACAAAGAAAGTTGGTAAGGAATTGTGATTAACTCACTTGGGAGCTGAAACTCATCATCAATTAGTGTTCAAATTCACACACCTGATACCTCCAAAGAAAACATAAAACTACTTCCTCAGCTCAGAATCAGAGAGGACCTATAATTGCGAGTGCACAAAGTTTAGAAGTACTGTATCTTAAAGGCTTGGTTTCCAAACAGGCATTTTCCTTATCTATTGAAGGGTTTTCTTTTACCTGAAAAAAAGGTGAGACAAGAATAAGGGTACACATACCTGAAAAGCCTTAGTGAGGTTGGAAACTCCAACATGATCAACTCTGAAAAGATCGGCGGTAATAGTAGAACGAGCTGTAGCACAATAGATTATCTTGTTGCAACCTTGAACAGCAGCTTTGAGAGTAGAGTAATCACCAACATCCCCTGGTACGATCTCCACTGACCTTGGAAGCAGGTCCACCACTTCCTCGTCATCCTTTCTAACCAAAGCCTGGATATTTTATTTAGAGCAACAAATTAAAGTAATCAACAAAGTCTATATTTGGAAATTTTCATCATAAACTATTATAATGCAGAAATGATGAAATCAAGAAGAACGAAAGGAGAGACCTTGACAGTGTAACCCCTTAGCATAAGCTTTCTAACAACAATGCGGCCAATGCGACTAGTGGGACCAACAACAAGAACAGTGGTATTCTGAGCACCGGGTATGGCGAACTCGCACATGGGACCCTCTCTGATGAGCAAAGCATCCAAAGCCTCCTTGTCGTCGGCGCGTGTAGTTCTGGAAATCTGACCCAACCCTGAAAACTTCCTCCAGACCTCGTCGAAAATCTGCCTCGATTTTCTTCCGAGTCCCACAGGGTTCACATCATCCAAACTCAAAGTTTGCCTTCGCAACAGAACCTCTTGTTCACCTGTTGTTTCACTAGTATTAGGATTCTTGTCCTTCTGATTATTATTGTTATTACTACTAGTATTATTCTTGTCTACGGTGGCTCTTACTCTCAACAACACTTTGCTTCTAGTGGCGGTTAGCCAGGGTTGTTGATGAGGAGAATTAGGAGAGGTGAACATGACGAAAAGATTATTAGTACCCCTCAAACTCCCATTGCCACACGGGCTTATACCAGAGCTTCCTCCATTCATGATCATCTCCGAATATCCCTGGCAAATCAATAACCTTTCTTTCTTTCTTCTCCAAAAACAGTACGAATCTCGAAGAACATAAACGATTTCATTTCACGGTTCATTTGAGGTTTTCAATTCCTAGTGCATTTGAGTCACCCAACTTGCCACGTTCGTTTCCTCTAACCCTCTAATTATTCGTACACGTGTCCCGTTTCAATCGTTATCTAATTTTCCTTTTTCTTTTTTTTAATCTCGTCAATTAAAAATGTTAAAAACAGTGTTATTTATTTCATTGCAAAATAATAATGGTAGAATATCATTTTAATGTTATAATAATCTACCGTCAAGTCCTTATCGTTAAAAAAATAAATGTCATATACATTTAGAACATAAATTATAATTACAATTTGTTTTGATATTAATCAATTTTAATACTTTTTTATTTAAAATATTTTGCTCATTATAATCAGTTCCTATTTTTTGAGAGAATTAAAACAAACCTTAATTTTTAAAAGTTTTGGCATTAATATATTCCCTTGCCGTCATAATTTAGTCATCAACATATTATACCTTAATAATGCGGTCCTCAATATATTAAAATTTAGTAATGCATTCTTAAAAAAATTTACATTATAAATAAGTTCTTAAAAGTCAGTAATTTTAATGTATTTACTAAAGGATGCATAAATAAGGGTTTTCTTTGGAAATAAATGTTCACATACCAATGTTAAGAGATTAGGAATTTATTTAAGTTTTTATAAAAATATTATATACTTTTAACATTTTTTGAAAGTTGAAAATTAATAAATTATGAGCCAAAAATGGTTATATAGAGTAGCATTTATTACAAAGACATGGCCTAATATATAATAGGCTAGATGAAGATAAGTTAAAGAAAACAAGCGAATACAAGAATGAAAATATTTTTTTCCACGCTTGAACATAAATTTGAAGGCCTGATACAGGTGCTTAATTGATTAGAAATTATTCTATAACATTTAGCGATTATTGACATGAAATTATTTAAAATATTCGCTTTGACTCATATGTGATTTTAGGTACAATTCAGAAGCAAAGAAATAAAGTGAGTCAAAAGCTTTTAATTTTCACTTGTTTTTATGGAATAAGAAGAAGAAAATTAAAAGACAAAAAGAAAACAAGAAATTAAAGATATTTTCCATTATAAAACATCCAATACTGATGGTTCTTTCTTTCCTTTTAAGCCTCGTCTTTGAGAATCAAGTCCAAGCTAGTTTATTATTTTTGTTTCATTGAAGCATGATTTGTTAATAAGTTCACAAGCTAGTATGTCAGCTCCTATAGTTTTATAATGCTAGATATAGTTTGTTGCTCCCAGGGCTAAATGCCTTGTGTAAATTTTTGGATTCTACATAGTAATGCCATTATTTTCAATTAAAAAAACATTCGTGCTTAATTTCCTTATTATTAACCTAATCTTTAAATAATTGAATAAGATAAAAATTTCATATTCAAATTAAAGATATTTTAAAGTGTAATTTTACTGACTTCACTTTAAAGTATTAGATTACATTACTATTTATCGCACATTTTCTTAAATTATACGTAATTTATAACTTTAAGTGAATAGGAATATCACATCACTTATTATCTAATAATCTATATATTTATATGAAAGGTAAAATGAACATAATGTCTCTCTCTTCCTTATATCGTATAAGAATACATTTGTATATTGATGGTCGTATATAATATAAATTTTAAAGGGTAATCAATTAGTTAACCAATAGATTTTTGATGTACTAATCTGTTAACATCTTTTATACGAATAAGTTACATATCTTACTAAACAAATAACTTTTCATAGAACTTTGACATATGATAAGAAGCTTAAAGTGCATTTCCATTTTAAAATGTGTATTCTTATTAGGATATTTTCTTCTGTATTCTTCCTTAAGTCTCTATAATAGTACACCGATTTTTCACTTGCATTGTGCTTTTCGACCGTTTTTTGGAGTGAATCCCTTGATAGATGTAGTAGTTTTGATTCATTGGTATTAAATTGCCTAACACCTATTCAAGAACTATCATCTCAGGGTTAAGTTAAGAATTGTACTTTGAAACGCTTTTGACACAATGGAGTGGAACTTTATTATTCAATCCTTGAGGGCTTTCAGATTTCCAAACATTTTATCATATCTTGGATTAACCAATGTATTTCTACAACCTCCTTTAGTATGTTTGTAAATAGTAGAGCTTCAAGTATTTTCAAAGGGCCATAGGAATTAGGCAAAGGATCTCATTTCTCCTTACCTATTTACTTTATGCATTGAAATCCTCTCTGAGATTATCCACTTCAACCTTTGTAATGAAAGAGGTTTCAAATTTTACAAGAAGTGTGCCTTACAGTAGATAACACATATAGCCTCTGCAAATGATCTTCTGTTATTTAGTGGGGCTAACAATTCATCTATCTCTTGTCTATTGAGATTATTGGAGGAATTTACCACTTTTTAAGCTTATGTATCAATAAAGAGAAGAGTTTCTTTATGACCAATTAGTACAAAAGAATCATGGGGCTAGGTTTTAAATATCCATCATTCAAGTACTTAGGTGTACCTATCTCATTCAAGAGAATCACATATCTAGACTACCAATCTCTGTATGAATTAGTCAGAAAAAGGGTGGGAAATTGGGCTAATGAAAACCTCTTATTTGTTGGAACTCTCCAATTAATTGTTTCAGTCCTTAACAACCTCTACGTCTACTAATTCTCTCATTTCCTTTTGTGAAGGAGGCTTTGCAAGGACATAAAGAAGCTTCTAAGAAACTCTCCTTGGTTTGATGATATTAATGTCAAACCTTATGCCAAGGTAAACTGGGATAGAATTAGATCTCTAAAACAGGAGGGGGCTTGGGGATCCTTTCCTTACAAATGATGAACAAGTCACTTTTAGTCTGGGACTTTATTCTATCTTCCATCCATATCAAGATTGGTAATTGCTCAAATAGTGCTCTTTGGAATGACAATTGGAGCCCTCCTAGACCACTCAACATGCTTCGAAGCTTCTATCCATTAAGGCTTTATATCCAAATAATGTAAGATTAAGTTCATTAATTCAAGGGAGGAGCTGAGCTGAGTTTGCGGTTTGCGGTTTGCTCCAATAAATATTCAAGCGCTAAGCAAAGTTGTTTCCCCTTTTATCTCCCCAGCCCCAATAAGGAGGACAAAACAATCTGATTGTGGCATCTATTAGGAGTGTTCACCATTAAGTCTTGTGGAGAATTAATGAGACAATCAACTCCTAAAGTTCCCTAGTTTAAATTGTAAGAAGCAAAATTTTGGTCCCTAAAGTATCATTTGTATAACGGTTAGTTGTGAGGGAAAGACTGACTACTTTTGATAGAGTTGGAAGGGATCTTATAGCTCAAGTAAAACTTCAATTGTAAGCTCTCTTGTCCAGAATCTATCAAACATCTATTCTTTGATTGTTCATTCTGCAAGTTCTTATGGCTAGATACTCAATCTGGATGCAAGACTAACTGTTTTAGACCCATAGATCAAAAACAAAGGTAAAGTGAAGTTCTTCCAAATAGCTATGGAGTGTCTAATGTATAACTTACGGTGGGAAAGAAATTGGAGTTTTTTTAAAGGCACTAAAAGAGATGTAATGTCAGTGTGGATTAGGAACCTCTCCATCATAAAACTTTGGTTTAGGGAGCTCACTTCTCCCTATTTTTGGACCTGACCTCTATGTGGCACATATAAAGGATTAAATAGAATTCTACAATGGAAATATGTCCCATTACTCCTGTAGTTAGGTTCTCTATGCTTTTATTCTCAAGAACCCATCTCTAAAGGCTTTGAAAGCTACTCATATGATGCTTAAATCAGCTTTCATTGGTCTCACTTAGAATTTGTATTACTTCACTTGGTCAGCTACATAATTTTCGGTGTTGTTCGCTTTTGCGCTTGTGTGCTACTTAAGCTTTTGCCTTGTCTTAAAACATTATTTTAACTTCCAGAAAAAATAATTATAACAATAATTTGGTAAAGAAGCACAAAGGCTACGGTCCGTAAAGGTGTTGGTTTAGAGAGTGTTGTAGAGAATATATAGTTCCGGCTTCTCACTTCGCTTATTGGCAAGAGTTATACCGTCTAGTTCTTCCATATAACCCGATCTACCGACATGCGTTAGATTCCAGGAACAATCTAATACTGACCAACAAATCTGAAGCACCTTTCACTTCTAAATTCCAATTCTGCCTCAAACTTGTTCTGCCCCTTGAGTGAAAGACAGACGCGAGTCCAAGTAGAATTTGAAACCAAACCATTAGCCATAAATAATGCTCATGACCTGTGGAAAATTAGTAGAGCATAACAATATTCAATTAGCATTGTTTTGCCCTCCAGAATACTTCCCTTTTAATTCATTACTCTTTTCAATCTGAAGATGACATCCAGCATTGGATCAAATAAAGGAAAACAATAGGAATTTCAGACTAAACGTTTGCACATTCCTTGCTAAGAGTAACATTTGAGTGAAGATTACAACAATTTATGGTACAGTAGCCATCAAGAATGGCGTCAAAAGCAGAATACATTATCAGATAAAATCAAAGAATCACCAAATCAGGCCACCAACTGGCACACATCAGTACTTCTATACTCCAAAGGAAAGAGTTAGCTGCTGCTGATGAAGTGGGCAGCCAAGGTCAATGAATTGAGGTTGTTTTCCTTGCAGCATATGCAGGCCGAGGGGCAAGAATGAAAGAATCCTTTTTTGTTCTTCAAAACGAGTGTGATAAATTGCCCGTCCTTTTCTTGACCAGCCTACAGCTGCCGCTTTAACTCACTGCCTCATTTCAAGCAGTAGATCATGGTGCAGCACAAAACTATTGTCTATGTAACCTCCCAATGTGATAGCCTTTCCTACAAAACAACCAAATTTGTATTTACAGAATTGTTAACCAGAATTACCAGCAACCTCTGCAGCTCTCTGTCTCATCATCTCCATCACAGCTGCTCTTCGCCGTGAATCAGATTGCTGCTGCAGTCTCCTCAAATGATCTTTTAGATCTCTGGATAAACAAGTAAAAATCCAGGTAAGAAATTTAAGCTAGAGTACTAAAACATTTAAAAAGGAGTGAAGAATAAGAGAGTTCGAGGGAAAATTATGATCAGGTTGAGATATATAAACCTGCAACGCGGCACATGGCATTCAGATTCCTTGCATGCCCGAGCATGAAGTTGCAGGAGATACCACATTTTCTTGCATAAAACACAACCTCCAGCTGCACGAGTCTTGCAATGTATACCATGCCGGAAAAGACCCTTTACTTTCCGACAATTAGGATATTGGCAATGGGGAGAACGACATTGTGATGCATGTACTAGAAGGTCAAGCATTTTACGGAGCTGCCATATAAAATAACAACCAAGTTGAGCCTCAAGTCATCATAAACTTGGAAAGTAGAAACAATGATACCCAGTCAAGTGACTATTCTTTCATTTCCAATTCAAGCACCAGGTCAAGAACTTGGGTATACTTCTTGAGATTTTACAGGTGTACATACTACATGAAAGTCAGCAGCCGACATACTATCACATAAGATATAGGGTAAAATTCGTTGGACTCCCCTATAGTTTGACATATTATCAATGTATTTCCTGACTTTTAAAAACTATCAATACCTCCCTATAGTTTTGATTCTATAACACATCCCCCCTGCCGTCAACTTCCGTTAGAAGCCCTAACTGTGAACTTCAAAGTTAGAATTTTTAACAGAAGTTGATGGTATGAAAGACGGATGTTATAAAACTAAAACTATAAGAGGTTATTGATAATTTTTAAAAGTCTAGGATTACATTAATAATATATCCAACTATCAGTGGGTCCAGCAAATTTAACCCTGAGATATATAATCCAAATGAATGTCCATTTATACATTAGGATTTATCTATACTTGCTATAAATTTCGACATATATAATTGGAAAATGTTAAGACTAGATAGAAGAACAGTGCATCACTAATCATGCAGAGTTAGCTAACATGATAAAAAAAATTTCAAGTAGAGAGAAAAGAAAACCTATCGTTCCTTTAATGTTTTGGAAATTCTATGAAGATAAAGCTTCACTGAAAAATAACAGATTTCTCTAATATATATTTCTCCCTACGTCGCTGGCACTAAAATAGCTGAAACAACTGATATGAGGTCTAAATTGCAACAAGAATACTAACTACTAGGAGGCAACAAAAGATCAAGAATGGGAATCATATGCTAACACTGTAGAAAATCTAAAATATGAAGATTCCTTTACTGTTTTGGAAATTCTATGAAGACAAAGCTTTAGTGAAAAATATCAGATGTTTTTAATATAAATTTCTCCCAACATCACTGACACCAAAATAGCTGAAACAACTGATATGAGGTCTAAATTGCAACAAGAGTACTCACTTCTTGGAGGCAACAAAAGATCAAGAATGGGAATCATTTTCTAACATTATAGACAATCTAAAATATGGAGAAATTAATACCTGTAGAACCCTTAGCTGCCTAGCTTCTTTATTTTGTGCATCACGATCACCCATGGATGGATGATTAGTCAATTTATGAGGATGATCAATGCCTCCTTCCTTTTGGTAACAGTTATTGCACACATCATAATCAGGGCAAACTTCACAGCGCCATCCTTGACCTGTTTCAATGTCAAGATGGCATACATTGCATGTCGTCACAAATGCAGGAGCAGTTGGATTATGGAGATGGTAGAGGACCATCATAGAAGAGTGTTTAGCTCGGCGTAGAGTATCATATTGGTAATGATTTCCTTGACAAAGACTCAGAAATGCTTGTCTTGTGTCAAAGAATTCACTCTCAAGAATTTCATCTTTATCCTTTGTATCCACGGGCACATCTGTGATTTCAACCTGTAGAGTCCCAGTCGTGCCATTTTAAAGTTATCCAAAGAAAGATAAAAGTTGATGTGGCAATGGAATTTCCCTTGCAGTTTACATTTGAGGGGGATTTGAATGCGCACAACAACCCAAGGATAGATAATGGAATGTGAAACTTACCGGATGAAGGAGATGCTTCTCTCTTTGATTAACAGGATGTCGTTCCCTTTCTTCGCGATTTTGCTCTGCTTCATAGCACCTTTGAAACACAAAGATAAAAGTCAAATTTCCTATATGTCACTAAACTAGTTTCCAGAAGAGTTGAGAGAAGTGGATTGCTTAGGATCAAGCAAAATAATAAAATAAACAAGCATTAACAATCAAATCCTCAAATATCAATGGAACTCAAACTCCTTGATGTAGAATGAATAGAAGATATGTTGAATAGTTAATAAAACTCAAAGCAACTAGAAAAGCTGGACAGCTAGGTTTTACCAAGTTGCTGGAATTTGAGTTTCAGATCTGAAGTTTTAGTATGGGCTGCTGAAACTTCAGGCTTAGGTTGCTGAGATCTAGACGGGGATGGCAGGGTTTTTTGGTAAGGGAAACAAGACAAAGGGTAGTTCTAGGTGTCACTGCTACGTTCTAATTATTACCAATAGAAATAGGCATCACACTTCCTAGTTAGAAAACTCAAAATGTTTTGAGAAAATCAGTCTTCCTTTTCTTAAAGGGCTGATACATATTGTAGAAAAGTTTTTGAAACCTTAATCCTAAAAATATAAGGATTCCAACTGGGTAGTCCAAATTATAATTGAATCCTATTCTAAGAAGAGATTTATTAAGTTTAGTCCCTACCTAATAAGGAAAACTTGACATAAAATTGATATGACAAAATCGCCCTTACTGTCACTACTATATGAAGAGTAACGTGAATGAATCACACTAACTTTCACCCTTCATCCCACCAAAATAAAGGTTGTGATTCAGTGATCTGTCCTCTCCTGTATCATTCATAAACTCTAATCTGTTGTGCATACTCCTATCCAAATCAAGTAGCTATTAACATTCAAATCCTCAAATATCAAGAAAGTACCTGAAACTCCTTTTCCAAATCAAGAAGCAAGTGGCCTAGCACCAATTGTTTCCCATATGAACCCCACTTCCAAAATTCCCAAAATCTTTCCTAAGATCTTAACAGTAGTTGCATACAAAAATAACCCGATATTAAACTGTAGAAAATGACAAGATAATCTGCTTCCCAATTCCTGTTCAGAAAGACTTCCACTTTGTCCTTACACCTTAAAATAAACAATCATGATGTATTCCATAAACCTTTGCTTAAAGTGTTGTCTCGTCATGGAATACAAAGAAAATTACAAGTTCATCATTTCTAATTTGTAAACCATCATAAGAACATATATGTGCAGGTATTAAAGCATGTCCTACATGGAAAATGGCAGCATCTTCCCCCTTAAGCTAGTCCCTTTTGATCCACAAAATCTAATAACTGTAAGAGGCTTAAGATGATCCTTTGCCTCGTTTGATTTCTCAAATTCTCTATCCTAGTCAAAGTTTATATGACATTTCAGTGTAATAATGAAATTCCAACTCTAATTTTGCATTATTTGTTTTTGAGACCAATGCAACAGAATCCTGCAACGGACACAATAAAAAATTAATGTTAACTGAAGCTGCTAAGTGCAGCAGTTAATGCACCAAGACAGTGAGACTATTACTTTATGCATATTGTTGTCTGAATCAATCAAAGAAGTTAGAAGTACGTAAAGTTTTATTTAACATATTTCAAAGGTTTTGGTGACCAATTCAACAGAATACCGCAGTGGACACCTTATAACAGGTTAGTGGTAACTAACATGCTACTTGCAACAGCTGATGCATCGAGATAGATCATTCCTTTATCCATAGTATGTATTGTCAAATGTATTGAATCAGTCAAAAACAACGTAGAGTTCTTACTTATCACATAGCTCAAAAGTTTTGCAATGGCT
Organism: Erythroxylum citrifolium; assembly: GCA_026284465.1. Lineage (NCBI taxonomy): Eukaryota > Viridiplantae > Streptophyta > Magnoliopsida > Malpighiales > Erythroxylaceae > Erythroxylum > Erythroxylum citrifolium. The sequence goes on along the minus strand of JANKOE010000008.1, from coordinate 31,661,956 downwards.
GCAAACCCAACGGTTTCCTGATACCATTAATATGCAACAATGTGAGCAACAGTGCTGCAAATGAACCATGATAAAATCTTCCTTCATTGAACAAATTGTCTCGCCGAGCTGAGAGGTAAAAGGGAAAAAAATTATAACTTCATGAGGACAAGAATACACATGATTGTTTTTTTTTTTGAAAATTAATACACATGATTGTTATCATATCTAATAATCATTTATTACAAAGCCCATCTCATAAAGGACAAGGTTTTAGCTCAAGCTCCAAAAGCTATATACATTCTACAAGTAAAATATATTAAAAAGGGTAAGGAGCAGAATAACAAGTATAGCGTGCAAACATGGGTTTTCATGAATCAAATGCCAATTCAAAGAAACCATATTAAGAGATGATTTATCATTTAACCAGTAGACGTACTAATTGATATTTGATTCAGGACTTTCCAAGCACACCATCCATAATTCAATACATCTCCACTTTAGAGCACTTTAAATCAATTCCTTTACCCAACTTTTGGGACAAATCACAGATTACTTTCTTGCTTTTCTACTTTTAACTGTGCCACCATATTTCAGCATATGACCAAACAAATTAAACTTTAATAAATTTACTGGCTCCAATTCCCAGGTTTGGAAAAAGTTACGAATAATTATGAAATCTGACAAAATTAATCATATCAGACGTTGGCCATCTGAGGCTTGTAATTGAAAAGAAACATATCTATGAAGGAGTCTCTAATCCCCCCATCCCCTCCCCTTGGGACAGGAAGAAAGACCCTTGTCATTTTTACATTTACAAAAAAATAAAGGAAGGCATAGATCGCCAAGAAAATATTAAGCTGCAAGATATGGGATATAAAAATTACCTTATGCATTAGTAGGAGATCCTTTGATGCGTTACCAGAAAGATCCGACTGACCAGATGCTTTTAAAGCCCTTTTAGTTATAGTCTTTTTGGTAGTTCCCTTTTTATTCTGTTTTCTGCCATCTTCTTCTTGGTTAAGCTGATAAATTAAGTCCTCAGCAGCACCGGGCCAATAGTCACCATCAAAGTATGGCAGCCTAGCTGCTGTCACCTTTGCTTTACATTCACCAGTAGATACAAAGAAATGATCATATAAATTAGTAAGCTCGACCACTATACTTTCTTTAGTAGCTTTTCTTAACATAGATAAGTACCTGAAATAAAAAAGACAACAAAATAAGCCAACAGAATAAATTAGAGAAGACTATGAATTGATTTGCATCATGCAGAAATAGAATCCCTCATTTATGTAATGTCTCACCATTCCCGGAGTTTGTCAGATTTTGGTGTCTTCTGGATTTCTGGATGACAATACAATATATAATCTTCACCCTTCAACGGAGGGCAAGCCCAAATATAGCAGCTTGTGAAACCCCTCTTCTTGCAGTACTCAAGATATCCAATCTGCAATGAGATGTAAATATAAAGTAAAATTTCATCGGAACTTCCTAATAGGACCTATTGTCAACACCCCCATCTAATATCAAAAATATCTAGCCATCTGAAACTAACCAATATTTCATGGTAAACAAATGTTCTTAGAGCCTCTCCAGTCACTGCTTTAATCTCAGGTCTAAAATATTTCACAGAATCCAGATACGACAGATAGACACGCCGTTGGTTTGGAAATTGGCATTCTGACCCAAATTCTTGAACGTACATACCGAATAGGCAAACCTCCACACCTTCAATCTTCTGAAACAACAAAATTACCTGGAAGATAATCGTATTCCGTTATTCCATGTCATTATGCAGACTATAGCAATTCTTGAGAAGTGTTAAAATGCTAGCATATACAGTTAACAATTAACAAATTTGTTCCATCAGTATTTCACCAACTGGTTAAAAGCCCCGGTAAAAAACACATCTAAAATTTGTAAACATATGCACAAGCGAATAGTAAGAAACAAATTTCTGCCTAAAAAGCCCTTCACAAAGGTACTTTATGGTAAAATATTAATAAAACTAAGTAGTACAACATAACTCTTGAATTGATATAAGTTTTATCTTCCACAATTCTTAGTTTGACTTATGTTCAACCTTTTCTATAGAGTTCCAAAACGAAAGTAATTTTCACCACAGAAATAAAATTTTGAAACTAAAACAAAACAGCGTAGATATATATTCTTAAATAATGTGATTGCCAAACAAGTTATTATCCTACAATAGCAAAAAATGTAAATTATACTTTTCAAAGGTTAAGAATTTGAGAATATTACGACTTCACATGGTATGTTTTTTACAAAGGAGCTTATTATATTATGTTGTTAAGATTAATGTACTGAACTCGTATCTTAAATGACCACCACCCTGAGTCAAACATATATGCATATCTTTAGAGCTTATTTTTGATTAGATGCAGAACATATTTGAATTTGATGTATCAATTTGTTTTTAGTCTACATGATCATTAAATATTATTATTTATCATAACCTTTCGTTACACCTAAAATTCTGTATACTAGCATCCTGTGTGTTTCTATTTATTGTTCCTATGGAGCAATGCCGGTACAAATGTTATTTTTCTGCAGCATTGCTTCTGTGATTGTAGTCGCAATGGCTATAGCATCTCAATTTATGCTTCTACTTTGAATCTTTGGTTTATTCTAATGTTTCACGTCTTTCTATTTATTGTTTAAATCTTTTCTACAGCAACGATGCTATGGTCTTTGGACTAATGGCACTCACACTTAGTTTATCCCACTATTTTATGGCTACTATCATGAGAAAACTTTGTGATCACTTTATTTAGTAAAAGAGGAGAATTCACACATAAATGCTTACTTTCACAAATTATAGCATAGATTACACATTACTGAAATAGATAAAACAGCTCAATTTTATTAATTTTGAAAATATTTAAATTTGGTTAAACATTTTTAATTGCACAAATATTGTACTTTGTTAGTTACTTAAATAAGTATATGCAATCTAAAAAGAATTTAATCAAATTGAAAAGGTAAATTAAGCATGTGATTGTTCACATTACACTACCATTTTAGAAAATGGACTATGCAGAAAAGAGAACAGAAGAGTAAGTGCCAAAACAGATACTTCCTCAAAACATGTAAGTTTTTATTTCTCTTCCTCATAGACAAAAAATTACAATATGGCAAGCCACATATTGATGGTAATAAAGACGATGACCATTGAAATACATTAAAATTTCCATTCAGAATAACATTTTATAGTAGACATGATACATAATTACAGTGCTATCAAAGTGATTTAAATTCCATTAGAATCTTATTGTGCTAATATTTTTTATGAAATACAACTCAACATTTTTCATAAGATGCTCTTTAAAATAAATTTTTTTAAATATGATCTTTTTTATTCTTATTTTTTTTTGCAATTAGATAAGTATATTTTAAAATAAGCATAATCCAAAAACAGATGTTTACAATACAAAGTATCACCTACAGGATGATCAAGAGCAATGCAAGCCTAGCAAAAACAGATAGCAAACACAAGGAAAAAAAAAAAGGGTTCATTCCCTGCATACCTTGGACTTGTACGGGAATTCTGTTGGATAATTCTCTTCTCTAAAAATTTCAAGAAACCGTGGCTTCACTTCCAACTTTTTGTCTACTGATGAAACAACACGAATTACAAGAGCTTCCGCTCCAGGAATCTGAAGATATAATTTATTGAAGAAATCAGATAACAGCAATTAGCACTAATAATAATTTTGTAACCCTGCTGGAAGCTCACCAAAATAGCTCATAATAGCATTGTTCCAGACAAATCACCCAAAAACACTACATAGAGAACACAACATTTCATATTTAAACAGAAAAAGAGATCATAATTCCAGATGCAAATCATCAAGTAAACAACTAATTTTACTTCAGACTTTTAATATCATAAACTACATCAAGGATTTCTTTCTAGTCTCAAACCTATAAAATTACCGAGAAATTAAAAACCATGTTGCTCTTAGACTCTCTGCATTTATTGATCAAGAAAGACACAATATTTCAGTCTGCTTAAAATAATTTTGCGTGATTAACAGTGAATCAACCTATCAAATTATAAATGCTTCAATTTCATACATACTCTAATGCAAATCAACCCTGCAATTAAAACACATAAATTAGTATATAAATATAAATTAATGTAATTTGCTATGCTATTCATCAAAAGTATATAAAGCTTGTTGATCAAAGCATCGGAAAAAACTGAAGCCGTTCAAGCCTTAATCATACAAGCATAGAGCAACAGGATTATATATGGCCCACCTCATCATAACTTTTTCCTTGAAGCCTGGCCCTATCTTGCCTTTCCTGCTTCAGTCTCTTAAATAACCTTTGTTCTATGTGGTCACTAAGTATGGTTCTCGGCAAATCTTTTGCTCCAAGAACAGCACTCTGTGGCAAGGGCTTGCGCTCTCCTCTTTCAACCTCTGCAATGTAGCAATTAGGACAAGTATATTCAGCTTGTCCACCATCATTCCTCCGACCATTAAACAGAGCACAAATTTGATGTTGCCAAGCCTCACACTTGTCACATTGAACCCACTGTGCACATAAGAAAATAAAAATAAGAAACTACTGGTTCAATACCACCATGTAATGAAGTTGTAAATAGTATTGTGTAAGGAAGTACAGTGATGAATAGAAGGCAAGCATAGACATACCCATTCTTCAGTTTCCTCATCATTTTTCTTCTTCTCAAATCGTGTTTTCAAAACTGCAGTCCCATCAACAACAATAGTATCTCCACGAGCCTCATTATAGCATGGTATACAGAAATAATGCCTTGTATCACCAGCACCCATAGTATAATACATTGCATTCCGCTTGATGCGAGCACCACAGGGTGTGCAATATATAGGTGGTGGCTCAAAAGTAAGCTTCTCAACTGCACACAACTGACAAGAATTCTCACTCATCGAATGCTCCATCGCTTGATTTTTTTCAGCCTTAGCCTTACTCTGCAAGGCAAAGTGGAAGAGTGAACTGAAAATAATTCCAACCAGAATTAATTTCCATTGCGCAGAAAATATGAAAATTGTAACCAATAGGAAAGTGCTTTCCGAAGTTGAATCCGTCTATAGTTTTTGAGGATTAAGCCAATAGTAATTACCAAGAACTAAGGTAAAAATACATTAAGCGAAAACATCTTTGAAATGTTAAATGCTTTAAGAACATTCTTTTTACATGTTCTTAGGCATAATCTGGATGTGGCAACTAGTTTTCAAAGTAAACTTCAGGCTAAGTCAAGAAACTGATGTCAATTGATCACCATTCATTAGGCACTTGAAAAGACAAGTCCAATAGCAGTAACATTTTTTTTCTCCGGAAGAATCCGATGATAGATAACCCATTTCTCTGTCCTTTGTATAGAATAAGCAACTCGAGACCTTTCAACCATCACATCATTCATTTAAAAGCTGTTTGTTGGGAGGAAAAAAGGAAAAGGAAGTGCTACAATGAACTGACTTTTCCTCTATCAATTTATATGATTTTCCTGTGCTGGGATTGGAAAGGAAAAGAAAATGAAAGCACATAATAACAGAAAAAAAAATTGGTGACATGGCACATAGGTAGAAGTTGCTCTAGGGAAAAAATGCATAATTGGATTGGATTAGTGTATTACCCACCAAGTAATACAGATTTCTACAACTTAGTGTTACTGGGAAAACCCACCAGCAAGTAGGATGACAATGGTCATCAATTTGCCCTCCAACGTTTGATCAAAAGGGGGAAAAGAATAACCAAGATGTCATATTGCATTCTTTGCAAAATTTTCAAGAAACAACCAATTAAATGTTAATGCATTCTGTAACATTTCTTGGAATTTTCCTAGAGAATGATTGAATGCAAGACAAATAAATCAAAAATAACTTGGAAATGGTGAACTCAACAAAAGCACAAGATGAGAAATCTCACCTGACCAACCCACTGTCTGAGGCCTATAATATGCTCCCTAACTTGCTCAGGAGTGAAAAGTTCAGTTAAAGATACCCCCTTTATTTTTGGCTTCCCAGTCTTGGTTCCTGCACCTTCTGAAGGTTGAGTAGCATTTTCTAGTTTGACTGCATCAGGTTCTTTTTCAACCTTAATGCTCTCCTGTGTACTCGAACGGTTAGGCTCACTATGTACGGTAGCCTCAACAGCAGCTCTTTGGCTGCTCTTATCATCCACGTTATCTTTCTTAATCTCACCACTACCAGAACTTCCTTGTGCAGAACTAACAGGAACTTCTAACTTCACCTGCCTCAGCATACAAGAATCCTCGTGCTTCATATCTTGGCACTGGACGTCCTGGGATGCATGGCTGTCATCAATTACCGAAGGTGGCACACCAGAGCCTTCACTCTCAGATTTGAAAGATTGAAAGGATTGTTCTATCTTCAAGCGTTTCACAGTTGGTTGAACATCCTCAGAAAATTCAACAACAGTTGAAGTTTTGGACATCAATGTTGCTGAATTATCTGCTGTCTCAGAGGATTTGCTATACATGTCAGAATCTGAGGCTAGTCGAGTGCGTGCCTTCACTTGTGCTTCTATAAATTTTTTGACTGGAACACAAACAGGGCAACTAGCATCTCTGCAGTGCTTGAAGTGTTGAATCAAAATTTTTGTATGTTGGCACCTAGGATGGGCGCATGAAGATAAATTGCATCTGCTCATATGTCTCAACAAGTTTTGGGCATTAATACAGTTAAATTCTGGACATTTCCCTTCAGGAGCTGTGCATCGACGAGCATGCCACAGGAATAACAACCACCTTTGTTGGTTTTTAAACTGTCTGTCACGGGTCGGATTTCCAGGTCTATAGGTGGCACTGTTTAAGTTTTGGGGCTCAGCCGTATTTCTTTGAGGAACCATTTGACCCATAATAGATTCTTTAGAAGATAAATTATTCGGTTGAGCTTCATCTTGCCCAGAAATTCTTTGACGGAAATCTTGTTGAACGCGATGGTCATGTGACATGTTTTCAGGGTTGCAAGTGTTGTCTTGTGATTGAGGATGCCATTGACTCTGCAAAACCGCATCTGATTGTGGTCCAATAGGAAGGCAATTAAAATCACTTTGGGACTCCGAAACAAATTGATGTGGATGCAAGATTTGTTGCATTTGCTGGGAACTTTGAGTTGTTGAAGGGCAGATATCATGTTGTCCAGGTGGAAGAGACAAACTTTGCACACTCCTAGAACGATCTTCAACAGTATTTTGCAGGAATTGGTTCTGCAACTCATACATTGGTAACTGTTCAGAGGGCTGTGAAAGTAGAACTTCATTCTGGTGC
>JANKOE010000008.1:31618098-31634027 GCA_026284465.1 Erythroxylum citrifolium | reverse complement strand
CGGGAAGTCCCGGTGACAAAAAAGTTTTGTTTTCCGCACCCGGTACATGTGATGTACCACCCGGGATTTTCCTACAAAGGTATAATCAATAATACTAATTAAAATAAAGATAATATAAGAGAAAAAATATTATAGAGATAAATGATCTTTTGGTAAAAGATGCAATTTTCTCTCAACATTTCATAAAAGTTCTAAGATAATCATCGCCATAAATTGGGGTACCAATTCACACCCTATTATTTACAAAATATCACAATTTACACACGCAATTGTAACTCTATTTATTTTTTATTAGATGGATGTCATGACATTATTAATAAGAGACATGTGACATGATAATTACGCCATGACACCCATATAGATGTTGATGCGTATTTAATGAATTTTCTTAATTTGTCAATATTAAATTATTATAGTTTTAAAGGTAAAATACATTTCAATATCAATGATGTTAAATAAATTGAATTTTCTTTTAAATCCCAATCTATTCCTCGATACCCAACTTATCTCTGCATCTTCTTTGATGAATTTTGATCTAAACCCCCTTCTAACATTGAAAACCTAAATCATTTTTGTCTTATAACAATAAATCTCATTTAATCAACAATCTAGCCAATAAAGTCCCCCTTTCATCTTTAAACTATAATTCTTATTCTATGTTTAAACCTTAACCACTGTTATTTATTATTTAATAAAGAAATCAACTCTTTCATAATGACATGAGAAGGAAGGTTTAGGAATATTATATGAAATTATAGAGATAGTAAGGGAATCAGGTTGTGCAGAATCATAAGTATGTGTTTCCCTTATTGTCTAAATAAGTTGGGTAATCGTCTAGTTTTGTATTTTATAGTTTTATCTTGACATAAAATTAATAAAGATGTATCTTTTATCTATGTGTTTTCAGGATTTCAATGTCAAAGAAAGTAGTCCCCCTCTGTTTTCAACATTTCAGAGTATCTATTAAGGTAAGTGGATCCTCTTATTTTGTTTAAGGCGTTTATTTAACAAATATAGGCATATGCATGTTATTGATGGGTACTTTTAGTGTCTTGTTACTATGCTTTCCTATATCTTATGGTGGATTTATTGCCCAAAATTTATCGATATAGCATCTGTTGTTGATTTTGTTCTTTTCCACATAAATGTTCCATAAAATAATTCCAACATTCTTTTATTTGAAAAAATCTTATTAAACAAAGCTTATCTTAATTTGAAGTGTGGTAAATAAATTATAAGGTTCAAGTTACATTTTCTCTTATATACAAGAGGGCGATCCCTATATTAAAACCCAAAAATCTATACTTTTTATGAAAAAAAAACTAATGAATTGCAAGCTTAGCAAGAAAAAACGTATATAATGAATTGCATTATGAGGTGTTGACATTGGAATAAAAGCTCCTATATGATAAGCTTGTGTTGGAGGATTATTTTCAAAGCCCACCATCATTGATCTTTTTGTAGGGTTGTTCTCTAGCAAATAATCTATCTACATTTTATTTCACATATTTTAATATAAATTTATGCCAAATTTTATGGTGTTACATAATTCTTGCCTTTGGTTATTTACTATATTTTCTACTTGCATGTTAAAAGATAAAATTTAAGTTAAAGTGTCACACAATTCGACCAATTATACTATAACCCAAAATATGTGAAGTACTAGACTAAATAGACTTTTGGGTATTAATAAGCTTTAGAAACCAAATGATAATAACAATGATAATTTTAGAAACAATATCTATTGAAAGTTTTGCTTAATGTCTTTATTGGTCAGGTTTAATTATTCCTTGTGGTTATTTATTAGTTCAATTTAGCATTTTTAACCCATTAGTTGATTATAGAATGATTTATTTTCATTTATTTTTACAAGAAGACAATAAATGGAAAGGTTAGTATAAGAGTATTTGGTGGCGAACATTTCACTTAGAGAGGAATTATGAAGTGTCAACGGAATGAACTTAAATTTTCAATAATATGGACCTAAATGATATTAGTTTAAGACATGTATATAAAATAGATGCTAAATTAGAGTATAGAAATTTTGTCAGTGCATAATATTTGATTCATTTGGCTGGTAGACCTAAGAAGAATATGATAAATGATAAAGATGAACCAAAAAGATTGAAGACTCTTTATATGCTATCTTAAAAGGGAACATTCCAATTATGTGAAAAATGTGGCAAATCTGCTCATAAAGATAAAAAAGACACTTCACTTCCTTCCAATTAAGTTCGATTTGAGATTAGATTGACATTAATGTGTGTTTACCATATATGTGCTTATTATATGAATACCTTATTAATGTTATATGAACAATGGATAATTTACAACACCTATAGGAGATCCAACAATAACAACTTATTCTCAACATCATAGCTCAATTTCTAACAAACAACCTTGTGAAGTAAGTACACGCGAGGTTAGATTAACATTAATATATGTTTACCATAAGTGATTATTACACGAATACCTTAATGTTGTTTTTCAATTCTTGGACTATAGCAATCCGCATCAACTTTAACTGTGAGGACGGAGAGAACAATTAGGTAAGTTGATCAAAATACTTTTAACTTTTATTCCAACAAAAAAAGGTTAAGGCGGAAGGGTATCATAAGTATCAGATGAAGCCAATTATAAGAACAAGCTTCAAAAATACAGGATTAAAAAAAATCTAGTGAACAAGCAAATACAGCTAAAATTGAAAGTTAACGAAATGTGAACGATAATTAGTTATTATTTTGGTTAAATGAACTTTAATTAAAATCATCCTCTTCTGGGCACTTAATTCTGTGCAAGGAAACTTATTTTGGCTGAATAAATTCTGGTTAGTTGCATTTTCTTTTAAGGTTAAATTGTTAAAAATGAAACTTATCTGGTTAGATCCATTTCGTATAAAATAAATGTAAGTTACATATTATGAAGCTTGTGTGAAATGTTAACTTCTCCTTTCCAAATGTGATAGGGAGAGGCCTAATGATTGAATGATGGTTATGGATTATGAACTATTAGGCCATAGTTCAAACTTTATATTCACTTGTTAAATTTTGCTTTGTTATTCTCTGAATCTATTAGGTGATTCTTATTTATGAACAATATCGATTGTCTATTAGCATAATAGAGTGTGAACAAAGTTCTTGGTACAACTATACCTACATAATAATGAGTAGTTCTTTCATTTCTTTGCTTCTTTAGCTCTATGCATAATTATGATGTATTTTGCACTTAATTTAAAGATGAGTTATTCCAAGAATTGCTAGTGTTTTCATCTTCTAGTTATTAATTCATTCAAACAAAGATATGACCAGATACTATTGTTAATAAGAAGTTTCTTATGTGAACGAAATCTTGTAATTTAACTAATATTTGGTATTGCAGAGAGGATAAATAGTGTGTTAACTTGTTAGATATTACATTCCAGATTTTTTACAGCTTACTAATATCATCTTCATCAAACCAGAAAGACTTACAATTTTATACCGTTAGTAGTTCAAGCTATATATGTTCGTAAATAAAATTGCAATAATGAATTCAATCACAAAATTCAAATAAGCATATAGGATGATGAAGCATTAGAAGAAAAGTTTCAAGGACATAAGCCTAGTCATTAATTTTTAAACCAAATAAGGCCATTTAATGAGCATCATGACTAATATACATCATGAGCGACTTTTGGAGAATAGAATATTTAAGGAATTATATTAAGTGATCAAGCTCATAAGCATCAAGTGCAAAATTTTCGGGGCATTCTACTACAATAATTTTGAACCAAATATATAGTACACAAAAAATTGTCCTTATTCTAGTTAATTTGGTGGAAAGTTAGGAAATAAGAATTCAGTTATGAAACTTGATTTCTACACCATTCCTTCACTATCATTTTACAAACAAGTATTTCTCACATTATTCCCACAATTTGAATGACTATACTAAATATTAATATCAAAACAAGAATGAGATATGCCATAAATATTTTCTTCAACTATTTGTTCTTATTCTTATTGAGCTTAAGTCTAGATTCCATTTGCTTTATATTCTTTTAACCCAATTTCCCTTTTTTCCCTCCTTTTTCAATGTTCTAATATCTCCCTCACCCACTTCTTTTTCTTCGATTATCCCTTTGTAACTCAATGCTAATTGTTGTTTCAAGTTAGCATTTTCACCCATTAATTTTTGAATAACATTGACAATCTTATCTGTGAATAGTTCATTATGCCAATAAAAGAACTTGCAACTATATACCTTGCAATGATTACCAAAATAGAAATAGACATCCATTAAATACACATAAACAATGAATATCAGTTGAAGGATTATTGTTAGTTGAAGACTTGCCTCTAATCTAGATTGCTACAATTTTTTAATGTGAGTGATGAAACAAACTTAGTTGAAGTGTATTTTTGTTGGCCAGGATAATTAATAGTTGATTCTGCTGAAAATGGAACTAACCATAATAAGTTTGATTGCCACATAAACTGAGTGATATAACAATAAAATGCACGCAATAAGGTTCATAAATAATATTACATGCATTATGTAGTTTGGGTGACATCCAGTGACGGAGCCAGAAATTTAAGATAGGAGAGTCAAAATATTTAATTTTTTAAAATTTTGAGGAGTCTAATACACCACTGATTTCTAAATAACTCCATTCTTGTGTGTGTGTATATATATATTAAAAATAAAAAATATTTGATTTTTCTAAATCTTCACTGGGCCTCTATGTATCTCCGTCCTTAGTGACTTCACATATTGGATAAGAATAAAAAATTGTTTGTGACGATAATACAATATTTATTTAGGGTTTTATGATGTTGGGAAAAGAGGAAAACAAAAATGAATACTCATGCCATTAAATTGTAACATGTTTTTTATTTAATTATTTTAAATAACTTAATATTGACAAATTAAAAGAATTTCTTTAAAAACCTGTCAACATCCATATGGACATCATGACATAGCCAACATGCCACGTGTCTTTGCTAATAGAGTCATAATAGAGTAATCTTCTGAATGCTTACATGATTGTATTACTTTTCACTTCTAATTTGTTGTGTATGAGTTGAGCCCAATATAGCAGGTCAAATATAGTCAAGGTTATAAGTTTATGAAGTGAATGACACGTGAACTTATTCAGCAAAAGTCGAGAATAACTCTGCCTGCTTAGACCTCATCCTCGTGCCTTATCACTAATGCCGAATCAGTCTCAATGTAAATGCAAAGAAAGATTGGTTTTGCTCGCCAAACAAATACCTTCACCAAATGTAACAAAAAAGACAGGAGGGATAGAGGAATCCGCCAGTCACGACTTACTATTTCAGAGCCCACTCGTCTTTTATCTTTTTCACACCCATAAATCATCAATACTTGCCTTTAGAAAAGCAAGCTTAGGGTGGAGCCTGCCATCCCAAGTGAAGTCAGAAATCGGATGAATGATGTTCTCACCACCACAAAAGTATTACTTTTCTGCGAAATCATCCAAGCACATTAGCGAACGAGTGTTTCCATGTACACGGATGATACAACTAACCTGTAAACCAAGTCACTGCAGCTAATTCATTAAAATGCCGTTAAGTTGAAGTGCCAACATACTTTTACGACAATTCACCCTTCATTGCAAACTTGGTTTTATATATTGTTCCAAAATAATGGGTAGTTCAAACATCAGAACAGTAACCACATCGATTAACACAAATCCTCGAGTTGCCGAGTTGATAAATCTTCAGATTTAAACCTAATAGAAAGGGGCCTCATGAAAAACATTTCTGGAATTAGAAAATTTATCACTAAAGGATTATGGACGCGAGATAAAGGTTGTAATTAAATATGGAGATGTAGAAACGGAGGTAAGGATTAAGGAAAGCATGATTGAGGATAGCCAGGTACACAAGCAAATAATGATAACATGATACAGGAATTGGCTCAAAGTCACGGCCACAAAACCTGACCATAAGGCCGCGACTTGTAACAGCATACTAGCGTTGTAAGGAGAATAGCTTCCAATTTGCTTTCATCCCCCACCGTTCAATTACAATAACTATCAGCTATTAGTCTTTCCAGTGCGATAAAAAGCCACAGCAGATGTGGGAGAACTCACGCACTTCCTCAGTTGTATGTTGCAGGTCGTCTGGATGGTATATACAAAGAATTACCAAGATCAATTGGTGACTGCAAAAATGGGTTCCATCTATCAAATACAATTCGCCCGCCCCGGCCAATTCTTCCGTGAAATTTGTAAGCAGTTGATGCACCATTCCTAGAAGAATCTACAGGTGGCACAATACCCGCTGCGGCCAACTTTTCTGGCACCAGGGGTTTTGTGAACAATAAAACCGGTTCATGGGGATCCTGCATATACACTGAGGGATCAGTCATGTAACACAGATTTAGTGATGGAACCAACAATCAGCTGAGCCAAAACAGATTAAGTTATGACAACCTACAACTAGCTGGTTTTAGTGACGGAACCACAATATATTAGCTCAGGAAGTTGCAACGACCAAAGAATAAAATCAGAGGGTCTGACTCTAGTAAATTACCATCTTGTTGAACCATCCATATGGTGCATGACGACGTCTAAGCTCTTGTTTCAGGCCTGCTGCAGGGAAACTAAGCATATTGGAGTCCAGAAAAGCTGGATTTTGAGCTGTGGCAGGTCGACTACGTCCACGGCTGCTTGCAAGATCATCTGAATCCATCAATTCATCTTCACTTGAGGCAAACTTGGAGGACATAGGCGGAAAACCAGGAAGAGCCAAGCTATCTTCAAGGAGGTCAGTTTCATGCTAATACCCATAAGAAACCACAATAAATTATTAATTGCCAAAAGTCAACAGTATCCACAACAAGAAGAGTGAAAAAAGTCTGCAACTTGAAGTCTGGAACAGGCTATCAGAAGCCTTCCCATAAAATTTTAGTTACCAATGTTTTTGATTCAGACAAAAACGTTGAACAAGGAAACAATGATAACAGAAGCAAATTTAGAAAAGAATATAAATATTCTATGGCTACCTTATATATTATCTGGATCCTTTGGAGACTGACTTCACTCTCCATAGCTTCTCTCTTTTTCTCCTCTCTCTGCAGTGTGCATATTTGCATAAACATCAACGCAAGAAACAACTATTGCAACTCGCTAATTCATTAAATTTTGCCCAGAAAAGTACCCTAATAAGAGCTTCAAGTATGGATTTGGCTTGGTCAAGGTTGCGCCTAACCTGAAACAGTTACCATTTAATGTGGATATGAAACCACCTTCCACATATTCAAATGAAATACAAGGTATGTAGAAATATAAATTTGAAAATGGTGAACACAGGAATATTGTTAGACATCAGAATACAGTCCATATATGCAGCATCAACCAAGGTTGAATGATATCTATAGACTGCATCAAGACCTTTGTCAGCAAGAGGTTGAAAGTTCATGGCATGCTGCTCTTGACTATCCTCGTTTATCAAAATTAAGTTATTGACACGGCTCCAACGCAAGCTATGTTGGGTCCATTTGTCCATCTCTAAAACATGGGTAAAGTAATTGGAAAGCCTTGCTTCAAAGCATCTATATCTTTTTCCCATGAAATTGTCTCAATGCCTAGCCTTACCCAGAAATGGCACAACATCAAAAGAAATTTGACGGGGATATATTATATGATAGGCCCTTGTCCAGTTTAAACCCAATTAGTTATCCTGTAAGGAATTTCGTTTGATCTGAAAAACGATTTAAGTGCTGAGTTTTATCTAAAACTTGAACTTGCATGCATGACACAAACAACAACAGAATCACTAGAAGAGGGCAAAAATTAGAAGGAACTGCCAATTTTGCTCAAATCCTCTTATAGTCTTCTTAATGGATATGATATGACATGAAACGGCACTAATAGCAGCCTCTAACATATACAAAGTACAATGATTATCTTTCTAGTCTCTATGGAGCAATAAAACGATAACGTTCAACAGTCAAGCAAAGAATTTGGAGTACTCACCTGCCGAAGCTTCTCAAATGACTGCACATTATTTTCCCTCCTTTGCATCTGCATAAAAGAAAATCAGATCATTAGAAGAACATTTAATGCATTAGGGTGTGCTTGGATGTCTAGTATGTGAAAGGGCATAGAGAATTTGATGGATACTCTTCGTGTATGGAGTCTGTGGGCTTTCTCTCTTGGCCTGAAGACATTGTATGGATTTGTATCGTTAACTGGAGGAGGTGGCTGTATCCATAAACAAACAAAATAAATGGTGAATTGGACAAATCAATATACACATGCATAAAATCATCAAACAGCTGTAAGTGCTCAAATTTTGACATTCAGTTTCCAGAATGAAGAAATTTTCTCATCAAATTGAACTATCCCTATGACAGACAAAAACTGACAGACACAATTATTTTGAAATCATCGAGAGAAAATCTTAATTAAATTTTTCTGATATACAGGTTCTTCAAAGGTAATGACTTCTCTGCACCAGAAAATCCAGTAGCCAACTTCCTTCTTTTTTTGTACATAATTCAAGTACAGCAATTTCTTTGTCTTTTTTTTTTTTAAAGGCATGGTTACATGGAATTCTTTATCTATGTGCTCTTCCAAGCCAATATGCACTCTACAAAGGAAGTTTTTCCTTCATAGCTTTGTACCTGTTTATAATTTTAAGTTGTGCTGCTGTTATTGTGTGATCCAAATGCCAGGCCAGTTACCACATTATGGAAACAATGTAATCTACAAATCAATCACTAAAGAAATCTTCCAGTGAAATCCAACTTTGGTTCCAAAGCTCATTTCCCCATCTCTTCTCACTTAGATCTAAATAAGGACAGCTAAAAAAGTGGATAACTATTACACAATTTTATATCAATTTTAGTGCCTTTCAATTTCCCTTTCCCATAGAAAATTAAAAGAAGCATTAAATTACCTAACCCAGTCATGAAAAGCTTGTCCCAAATTTAACTGCAAATTTCCAGAAACTATAGTGTAGTAAAGCTTCAAAAATTTTGCTTGCCCATCACATCAGAACAGCTGTTCATATTTTTCAGTCCTCAGTCCTATTATTTAGATAGTGGGATGGTGCCTCAGTTTGTTGATTAATATTTTGATTGTTTTCTCTTCTCCTGAAAAAGTTGAGACTTTACAGTCATGTCGCAAGCGAGTAAACTTATAGTCGTGTTAAGTCTCAGATGTGTTCATGAACAAATATGGTGCAAATTCCTTCCCATGATAAAATAATTATCAATAATATGTTAACTGTAGAGAATCCCATAATAATAGATAGAATCCCATAATAATAGATAGTCCCTTAATTAAGGGATTATCCTTATAAAGTATCCTTAGCTGTAATATCTAGCTATATTAGGGATATTTCCAAATAAGGAGTCTTCCTAATTAGGAAGACTTCCATAACTATGTACCCTAGCTGTATATAAGCATAGCAGTATCTGTACATCTTTTTATCAACTGAATAAAAAAACCAGCAGCTTTTACACTGTAATACTCAATTGCAATTTCTTTATATAAACAGTGATTGCACTAACCTGCAAGCGACGAAGAATGGGCTTCTGCCACTTTTCACGCTGCCCAAAAATGAAGCAAGGAGCAAGATGTAAGTTTACACTCTTACATGAAACATAAGCCCTAAGTGCAACTTAAAAAGCATTGGTTATATGTAGAATCCTTGCAGTTGGCACAAATATTGCCAGACCTTCTAAGGTATAGAAATTTTCAATTAAGTCCTTTATGAACAAATCATTAAATTTCTAAACAAAAACCTCCCAAGTAGATCAAGAATTCCTTTTCCAATAACTGTACATATGGTGCACTTATGAGGGTTTATTCCTTAAAGTACATTGTACTTGATCAAGTTGATTGAAACTTTTTTAACACCATCGAGTGGGTAATCTGCACAAACCATAAGGAATTTTTCTGTAATTAACCTTTTTGTTTTGCATTCACTCAAATAAAATCTATGAAACATGATATACGGAAAAGGGTTAATATAAAGTAGGAACAGAATTGGGGTGATTGGGGCTGGAACAATTAGAGTTTATAACAAAAACCACCTTAATAAAAATTTGAATACAAAGAATGAAGTATTTCTCCAACAAACTCCTTATTTATAGCAGTCTTACTAGAAACCCTACCCAAAATAGAATAAACAATTCCAAGAAGAATTCCTACTGACAACGGGAGAATCAAGTAATACCTAAATCTTACATAAATAGAAAAATATTATAAAGACCAATTAAATTAGAAACATAACACTAATTTTGGAACAAATAAAATAAAGTTGACGAAGTTCGGACAGGATGCTCCTGCATTAAAGTTGATGGAGTTCGGACAGGATGCTCCTGCATTAGCCTCCTCAAACTTGAAAAAAGAGTTGGCTTCAACAAGCAAACCTTGACATATGCGATGTGCCTTATATATCTCGAAATTAACTCATTTTGGTTCCTCTTTGCAGATTTGCGCCATTTCACCAAAAATCTTATATAACAATTTCAACTTCTTGAGAAAACTTCTTTGACATCTAGAACTTCTTAAATAACATCTGCTTTAGCAGCAGAAACCTGCTTGACTAGAGTGTTAATGGATACCACAGTATTGAACACATCAACCTTCTTTAATTTCAACCTGACAATTACTTGTGTACTGGTGATTTGTTGGAATTGTAGATGGGAATGACATTTAATGAATGACAACATTAACCATATGCATCCCATCATTTGTTTTTAGAGTAGTATCAACACCACTAGATAAAGCCTTTACCTCATTACTTTTCTTCACAAGGTTTTCCTTAGCTACAAATGATGAATGATGCCCTTTATACTTCCATTTTGCGTGATTCCTGCTCGAGTTTGAAGGCATAAAAAGAAAAATATTTGCCTTCTCCGAATAGATACTTTTCTTTTCTTACTCAATCATTTGTTAAGGGTCCTTTACTCTCAAACTGTGTCTAACTTTCCTTTTATCACACGCATATGATGTCCTCCTTCAAAACAAAAGAGCAAATGCCTTTTCTTACCGTGTATTTGTTTGCATATCTCCATAAAGTTCTAGTGACATCAACAATCATTCCTCATTTTATGGATCCATAAGGAGGTCCTCAACTTGCTTATCAATAGATACAATTCTAACTGGGTCTAGATAAACCTCTCCAGAAACAGCTCTTAAACTATTTATATAAGGGCTTCTAGAAGGGTCACTTCTTCTATAAACACATCTAATTCAGACTTGATTTGTTCACTCACAATGGAGTCCTCAAAGGCTAAGGACTGGTTGATTTGACATTAGCTTTTTAGCCCCTTTTGTAAGTGGGATGAAGATCAAGCAATTCTCTCAAAGCAAAATTCAACATACAGGTATAGGTATGGTTTAGTGTAATAAGTTTACATTGTTTATGGTCATTAGGAAAAATCATACCTATATGATTTCTTAATTATTCTTAAGATCAACTTTCTTTATGTAATTGATTCTTACTATTATATAAAGGCTACGATGGTCTTAAGATGGCATTCTCTAATATTGTCTTTAACATGGCATCAAAGTAAGGTTAATCTCAGACCATTAAAACCTCCCTTCCACACCTAAAACCTAAAACCCTTACCTCCCCTCCCATAAAACCCTAAAACCTTCAGACTTGTCTAAAACCCTTTCCTCCATCCACCATAACCAAACCCAAACACACAAAAGCAACCATGAGGTCATGGCGACCAACACAGTACTGATGGTGTCATCGAAAAATCATCCACATACAAGCGTATAGGTAGCACACAATGTCATTAGACAATCACCAGCAATGACATTTTGATAGCTCGCCTTTCCATCATGAACGGGGTTCTCGTCTTGTTTTATGTTAAATCTAACTAGAACCTAAATATTTTGTCATTATTATAGTCTATCATCTGTTCTGAAGCATCATCAGCAGTGTTACTAATGTTCGTTAATCAACAAATATGTCAAATATACCAGGAGTATGTCAGACTCCAGTAATAAGTCAATGAAGGGTGTCCCAACAACTATCTCAACAATGGTGAATCACCCAACAATGTTTAAATAGTAATAACTATTCTTTCTGGTCTAAGAAGGTAGAATTGTTTTTCAAAGGTTAGAGAAAGTTGTCACACCTCACATCTGATCCCCCAAATGATTGGAAAATTGACCCGTTGATTATGCTCAATTGCTAGATTTTTTTTTTTTTTGGATTCTATGGAACCTAAAATCTCAATCTTGTTCTCTCATGTTAGTACTTGTAAGCAAGCTTAGGGCTATGCTAAGCTTCTTTATTCCAACAATATGCTTCGCATGTATGATATCTTTGTTGAGTTGTTTCAGTCTAGACAACAATAAAATTTGATTGAATACTTTGGAAAAATGAAACGTGCATTTAAAAAATTAAATTCTCTACTACGCATTACATTTGATGTTAAGGAGATGCAAATCCAAAAGGAGCACTTAATGACCATAATCTATCTAGCAAGATTGAAACTTGAGTTTGAGCCCATATGAGGACAGATCCTTGAAGAAGTAGACCTCCCATCCTTAGCTAAAGTATATTCTAGACTTCCTCATTTACTACAAGCGTAGTGAGTTAGTTTATGAAGTCTCCACGAACTAGCCACTGGGACGCAATTTCTCAAGATTTTGAGATATTTGAAAGGCTCACTATAGCAAGGTCTTACAGATCAAAACCATAGATACTTAGATTCAAGGATATAAATTCTTTACTCCTAATTGAAAGCCTAATTGTCAACTATAATAGTACTTAATAGGAATTCAAGAATAAGCAAGCTAAGTAAGATAAGCAAGTTAAAAAGGGAAAAAGCTTAATAAACCAATTAAAATTATAGAATGCTCCTACAACATATACTCAAGGCCATTAAGTCAAGTTTCCCATACTAAACCAATTTAGAAATATAAATCCTTTTTCTACTTCCCTTTCTTCATGATCAATTACATCCCTTTGAGTCAATGCCATCTAGCATAATTTAAAAATTTCTTCACTTTGCTTTCTTGATTTCTCCAATAACATAATTTATGAACATGATTAAGCCATCTTAGATATGTCACCCTCATTTTAACTCCAAAACATGTTAGTTCTTCCTTCTTATAATGCACCTAATCTTTTATCCCACATTTCCTTGACTCCCTTATACAAGAATTAGGAGAAAAATCAATGAATAAACATGCAAGGGAAGACAGATTTTTTACTTCCCCAATGCTTTTGAACAGATTTTTTATTTCTCCAATGCTTTTGAATAGCATTAATTCATTAGGGAAGAGTTCTTTTAACACACTCATACAGCTACAAACTTGTAATTTCCTTACTTCTAGAAGAGTTAATTTTTTAAATTGGTTATACTCGTGTTGGAAACATCTAGTGAGAAGGAAGTGAACAAATTTAGTTTAATATTATTAACATCAAAACTGGAAACAAGAATATCGTAGATTTGGGTAAATCACAATACAGAAAGTATCCCAAAATCTAGTGTATTCTATACCTTCTCTCTCCAATAATTATAAACAGACTGGATATGGACGAACTGAGCTTGAGCTTGCAAGGCCTACCATTGAAAAAGAAAACAAAAGAAAAATTTTTAATAATCCAACTTGATATCCTTTATGCAATAGATAGTCAAACAAACAATTGAAAAATAAGGCTCAAACATGAAATATATACACAATTAGTCAATTCTCAAAATCATCATACCCATCAGATTGTCAAGTCCCACTTCACCTAAAGCTCATGACATATACATAAGAAACAAAGGGAGGGACTTTTAACATTGAACTACATAAAAAACAAGTAACTAAATCTCCTTCCCAAAATTTATGACAGATAAACTAGTACTTGCTTCAATTCCCGCTTCAACAAAAGTTCATGACAGATATATCACATAAAAAAGAAGAGACTTGTAACATGAACTACAAAAAAACCGAAAATTGGTCCTCCTCCCCAACAGTTATGACAAATAATCTAGCATTCGCTTCAATTCGAATTTGCAACTGGAGTTGATTTTAGAGCAAAATTGAGCATTGAGATTGGCAATTACTAATCAGAAGGAACGAAAGTTTCACCTCAATGGCAGTGTCAAGTTGCAGAAGTACAGGGATTGGTGAACCAAGTGTAGGTGTTATAACCCCAGCTCTTTCCCGAGCTTTATGATCCAGTACCTCTAACTTGAAGATAAGAGCTTCAAATCTGAATTAAAAACTATCCATATGATTACAACACGAGCAAGAAAAAAAGATAGTAACAGATCAACAATTATTAAAGTGTGAAGGATAATGTAGAATGAAAGCTTGACAACGTCAATGAAGTAAAATTTTGACAATATAAGCCATGAAATTTCCTATATATGTTCTATGCAAAAGTTAAGAACCACGGGAACAGGTCTGAACCCATAGTATCTCAAAGCTGCAAATATATCATAAATGAGATAAACTGAGTAAAAAGATAACTGAGAATAAGAAAAGCCATAACAAATAATTGATGATATGCGAGTAGGTCCAATAAGTAAAATTTTGACAATATAAGCCATGAAATTTCCTATATATGTTCTATGCAAAAGTTAAGAGCCACTGGAACAGGTCAGAACCCATAGTATCTCAAAGCTGCAAATCTATCATAAATGAGAAAATTTGAGTAAAAAGATAACTGAGAATACGAAAAGCCATAACAAATAATTGATGATATGCTAGTAGGTCCAATAAACTGAAATCAAACAACAAAACATTAACAAAAACAAGTACTTTTCAGGTGAAAGATTCTTTCTTTCATTGTTGAAGTCGACAAGCCAGTCCTCATCTTCATTGTCGAGATCATACTCAACAAAATCTCCAAGTTCTGCTCGAGCTGCAGACAAGTGAGAGAGTTTGAGCATGTCAAGAAGAAGAAGAAGCAGAAGCAGAAGCAGAAGCAGAGACTAATATGAACAGGGGAGACAGACCTCCCCGAGCACGAAGATATGTTGTAGTTTGAGTGAAAGTGCGCCCATAGTCTCGTTCATATGTATCCACAACCAAAAATTGAGGAGTGGGAATTTCAGGAGCTAGTTTCTTGGTGGGAATGAGGTGTACCTAAAAAGAAGAGACTCAAAAAATAGAACTAGAAGAGCGATTCAAAATCCCACACATAAAATTGGCACAGGCATGCACCTCATTGTCGGTCTCAGCAGCAGCTAGGCGCAGGAGCTGAGAGTTGCGAGTAGAAGTGGAAGTGTCATCTTCTTCAAAATCCTTTACAGATTTAACAATTGGAAGCTTCTTGTGTATGTCAAGAGGCCGTGGCCTGAATGACAGTCTACTCATTCTATCTGCCTATAGTTATTACCACCACACACCACCTCCTTCTCTGGTCTCATTCCGATACAACTAGCAACTCTACCGAGAATAGCAAATACAAAATAAATTGAATCAGCAGGTTGAATTCCCTTGGAGAAACGAGCTAGAGTTTAACGAAATGGATGTAATAATGCTCTTCCTCTTCCTTGTCCTTTAATTTCAGGCAGAGGGATAGTGTACCGTAATCAATTAGGGTTGGGAAAAGTCAGGAGGGAGACGAGGAGAGCGAAAGAGAGGGGTAGGAATAGGAACAGGAATGCCTTACGAGAGAGGGAGACGAGTGGGTTTGCGGAGCCCAAGGTGCCTGCGTTAGACCTATGTTATGAATACGTAGTAGGCTTGGCATCAAATTGAACTCTGGAACGAAATTGTACCGATATCGATCGGTACCAAATACTGTTTCGGGATATTTTTTAAATTTATAAAATAGTCCCTAAATTTTTTAAAAATTACAAAATAGTTCATATTGATATATTATACAGCTATACTGTATACTTTACTAGTTTATTGTTTATATCAATCATACTTTCAAAAATCTTAATAATAAATAATAATGACAATTAATTTGAAATAACAATAATTTTTAAATATTTTACAT
>JANKOE010000008.1:31554492-31566367 GCA_026284465.1 Erythroxylum citrifolium | reverse complement strand
TTTAGGGCTATCCTTAGTATTCCTCTTAGTTTACATGCTTGTCAAGATCATCTATTGTGGCATTGGGATAAGAAAGGAAAATATAGTGTTAAATCGGGGTATCATGTAGCATGGCGTTTGATTAGGGGGAGTGGGGAGGTAGTTGAGGGAGATTGGTGGGGAAAAATTTAGAAGTTAGACGTCTCACCAAAGGATAAGGAATTTATGTGGCGTGCTTTGCGGAATATTTTACCAACCAAGGAGAGGTTAAACAGGAGAGGAGTTGAGGTTGATTTAGGGTGTCCATGGTGTTGTGAGGAAGAGGATGTGAATCATGTTCTTGTGGTATGTTGTAAAGCTCGTGGAGTTTGGAGGCAAGGCAGGTTTGTGGAGGAAAACACTAACCCTTCTTTTATTAATTTCTTCTTGCAGGTACTCAAGGGTGGTGACAAAATTTAGATCAAAAAATTTGTGATTTATGCAAAGACATATTTGGATGACAAGAAATAATATGCTTTAGTCTCACAAAAATACAACATGCTACACAACTCATTTGGAAGCTCTAAATTTTTTGGAGCTTTGGAATCATTCTAGGTTACTTGCGTCGGCTTCTTCTTCATCAATAAATAAATTATTACAACGTTTTTCATCTTATTCTCCGACGGACAACAGCAATAACGATTGACAATTTTTCATTGACGGAGCAGTATTTCATCGTGAAGGTAAGCTTGGCTTTAGAGCAATGTTGGAGAGTGCTAAGGGAGAGTTTATTAAAGCTTTTTCTAATTATTATGTTGGTAGTACGAATCCCTTAGTTGCGGAAGCACTAGCGCTTCAACAATCCTTACAAATTCTAAGACAACAGCACATTGAAGGCGGTGACATTATTTTTATAGATTCTCAAATTTTGTTTTTCGCACTTAGCTCACCAAACTTTGATCTTTCCGAATTAGGTACTGTTATTTGTGATTGTAAGACTTTGTTATTATCGCAAACAAATATTTCCTATAGGTGAATTCGTAGGCAAGCCAATAGACGTACTCATTCTTTAGTTCGAGTATCTATTCGCTTTGCACATCTACGGATTTAGATTTCTACTCATCAATTTCTGAGTGAGTTTTATCATCATGAATGAAAATTTGAGTATTTTGCTCTTAAAAAAAATGTTGGGAGTCGGTGCATTACCAAAAGAGGATAACCCACAGGCAAAAAACACAACAAACTGAAAATTCCACGAATGACAGCCAAATTACATGGTCTCAATCTCCGATCTGGGATTTGAGTTGGTAGGGGCAGGTGGGTAGCAATTGTTGATGAATTCCGCAGTTGACATGCTAGTCTTTCTCTTTAGACTCTGTATCCTTTAGGGACTGGCTTTTTCTCTTAATTTCACGTCTTCTAAATTGTCACCATCCAACAACTGCGTCGGCGGCTTTTGCTCTTTGTCTACTTCAGTCGCAACTTTGGGGTTCGTGAAGCTGGGTTGGTTCGTTGAGGACAGAAGCCTTGCCCACATCCTGTCAGTAATGACAACCCTGTTTTGCTTCTCGGTTATGCGCTGCAAACAAAAGCAAGCCGTAGCTAACATTTCTAAGAAAAAAGTTCCAAGGAGACAGACAGGGAAAGCAGAAGTGGAACAAAAATAAACGCAAATGCTGGAAAATATGACATCAACTCAAGTCGTGACACTAAACTAATCATTTTCTGTCGAGAAACATACATTGAAAGGAATGTAAGTATGTCGCGTATTGACAAGTCCAACAGTGAAGCCGGTATATCCTGCCATTGCTCCATGAACTGCGCTTTGAGCAAGTAGCGTGCAGTAGACATTATCGGACGCATTGCCTGGAATGGCACGGATCATGTACGTGGGATCTGCAAGATATTTCTGGTTATAGCTTGCACATGCATCAAACAATAAGTGGGAAAAGAATAAAAATAAAGGGTATTGCTTATACCTATATACTTGAGAGTGATACTCATTTTATTTTCTTTTGCAAAATGATCCTGCAATATAACAAATCACAACTTATCTATGCAGCCAAACTAAATTCACGGATATATCAGTCAGTCACCGTAATTTTCACCATAGGGACAACAAAAAGCAACTTGTATAAATCAACTCGATTTGATGGCTCTTTGTTGGATGAGAGAAACTTATTCCTCATATCCTGACTCATGATGGACTACTTCTCTATAGGAAAGCAAAATTCTAAACAATTGGAATTGATCTACGCTCTCTGTCACGTGTTAGTCTTTATAGATCCAAAAGGAGAACTTATCACTAAACTTCAATCTTCAACAATGTAATCAATGTTCTTAAGAATGATATGGGTCTTTAGTAACCATGGAATCAGATCAAACAAATTTTGATTAAGAATGAGATGTCAATTTTCACTTATTCTATGTGGTAAGAAATACCTTGATCCTCTGAGATATCCACAGACCTACATCCTTGAATAGCTTGTTTCCTGAAGCATCTTGCTGATCATTGGATTGCAGGCTCTCTGAAATAAGATCCTGCCCTGCTCCTTCCGCAATCACGATAACCATGTGCCCATTTTCTTTGAGATGTTTTTCAATGTACTCAAAAAGCCCACCTTTTCCTTCGAGATAGAAGGGTGATTCTGGAATCAAACAACAGTCAACATCTCGGCTAGCAAGGGTGGCATACATCGCAATGAAACCTGAATTTAATTCCCAGAAAATTGCAGAAGGCTGAGTGACAGTGACACAGAAATCAACAAGTAAAAGCAAACATCAAAGGGTTTAACATATGACCATGGAGTTTAGTAATTATATCTGCTCATGATTTGACTCACCACTATCGCGCCCCATTAGCTTCACGAGACCAATACCATTCTCTGCACTTTCAGCTTCAACATGTGCAGCATTAATTGCTCGTTGAGCCTCTTCATATGCAGTATCAAAACCAAAGGACTTGTCAATAACCTGGAGCACAAGCAAGGAATAACGTGAATCAACATCAAAGATCAAAAGATCCACTGCAATATCAAAAACAAGTAAACCTCTTATTGCCTAATTTGCAGAAGAAAAAAAAATCATAGCAGAGCTCATGTAAGCATCTCCGCATGAATATTTTAAATAACAGAACAGAGAATAGCCAAATCAACCGCAAGGGTGGAATAAGTACCGGAATGTCATTGTCAATGGTTTTTGGAATTCCAGCAATGGCAACTTTGAGGCCACGCTTTTTGATTTCCTGCATGTTCACAGAGGGTTTAAACATAACAATCTACAAAGGAAATGGTGCAAGAAGTTCAATATAACCCATTTGAAACATCAATAGATGGAGCATTCATCAACAGTCTACGAAGATTTTAACAGATGATGTTTATCCAAACTACCACCTTCACTGAAAATGAAATCCATAAGTTTCCTATATCTGCAAATATTAACTGTACATAAACATAGAGAGAAAGTATCTAAAAGGGAGCCAAAAGAACTGTAACAGTTTGGATACTTGTCAAAAAATTTAATTTTAGATAGTCAAATATCAGGAAAATATGTAGCAGTTTCAAAAAATAATTATTCAGATCAGATTAAGACAATGTAAAACAAGAAGAAAACAGAAAACAGCAAAAAGTAATGCTAAATTTGGCATGCATTAATAATTGTTTATATCCTTGATGTCCTGCTTACGTTTGCAGCCAATGACAACCACTTCCATCATCATCATTTTAATTCTCTCCAGGACCATTCATAAAGGTTACCTGATAGATAGCTGCTGCTCCCTTTTGAGTTCCATCGCCTCCAATTATATAAACCTGGACAATGGATGGGGAATTTCATTTCCTAATTGTTGCCGTTGAATGCCAATGGTGAGAATTAACAGAGGAGCAGCAAGAATCTTTCTTCTCCATTTAAATCAAGAAAAAACATTTTTCCCATACTGACCTGGTTGATTCCTCGATCCTGAATGCTATCAACTATTTTTGATGTATCATGGCCACCTCGAGATGTCCCCAGGACAGTGCCACCTCGTTTATGGATGTCATTTACAACCTTAGGAGTTAAAGTAATAGTATTTTTGGAATAGAAACCCCTGTAACCTCCCTACAAAAGGAAATAAACCACATATGTTGGTGAGATAACTAAGCTGTAATTGCATTTTCAACAAAACAGGCGTTAATATCATGATAAATTATTTATCAAAGACTGTGTCACAGTTTCTTTTTTGGTTGTGGGAGTTCACAGGGTTTTCAGGGTTTTGCTTTTCGTAACCTAAATAATCACTCGTGAGAAATTACAGTTTAAACTTACAATTTGACCATATTCAACTGGTTTAAGTAACACTTTCACTACATTCATAACAACAGGTATCCACGCGAAAACAACAATTTCCAGTCACAAACTAGTAGATCCTAGACTAAGCTACATTGGACTTGAAAGGTGTCAAGAATGTCCACTTACGTCAATTCCGAGGACTTTGCTTGCACCATACATATGATAAAGGCCACAAACAATTTCCCTTATAACTGTGTTGAGTCCAGGACACAGCCCACCACATGTAACAATGCAAGCATGCACTTCATCTGCCTCAAAGTAAACCTGAGCACCAATAAGTGAGCATTTCAGCATTGTTCTAAGCACATGATTGTAATACTAGGACTATAACTTAAAATTAATATATTTCAAGTCTTTCATGAAACCGAAAAGAAACATACCCTCTGACGAGGTCCAGCACGTCGAAAGTGAATTCCCCTGGGACCATCTTTGTGAACGACAACCTAGAAATTATAATAGACAATATACTAAGTAAATGATCCCGATTATGACTTGGAGAATATAAAACAAAATTTATTAGAGAACCAGTCTTCCTATTATGAAAGCAATAACTCCACACTCATTTATCAAAAGCATCCAAGGAGTTTTGGTGAGATAACATGCAATACAATAAACTTTATATTCAATCTTTTAAACCAAGATCTCCCAATTATTATAACCTTAAGGTGGATTTTGACCAGTTATTTGCACACAATATTGCAGACAATTACTTCAGGGCACTTCAAACATTACTAGAGATATCTATGAATAACTTTAAAAACGGAGAAAGGACCCATTTGGAAAAGCAGGAGCACACGAAAATATGTCATTAGTGTAACCGTGAAGAAGTGTATTCCGTTTTAGGTAGTAGACTGCAGAACTAACATTTTGGGGAACAGTATCGTCCGCATTAACAAAGTACTGCCTGAAGTCAGAGAAAACCACAGACTAAATCAGCATAGGAAAGACGAAAACAGCAATGATAGAACATAAATCTATTCACCACTTACTTGACGACAGAATAGGCAGGATTATCTTGCAATGGGTTTGGATACGTCTGCCACACAATACAACAAACATTAACGTAAGTACAAAAGAGAAGGAAAATTTACACAAAACGTGAAATTCATAAAATTCAATACCAGGGTACAACAGTTCTTATTGATCTAATTAAGCAAGAACTCAAATAGTGATTTCTGTACCACAAGTGGCTTGTTACTTTAGATCGATAACTAATGCTAACAAAACCGAAGTTAGAGGCAGTGCATATCGCTCATAAAACGACAATTTAAACCTTCAGATTTTCATAAAAAGAAAAGAACTTTTAATTGCATAGTAGTAAATCAACCAATCGAATAATAAAGAAGACTCGACTACACATACACATATCTAGCTAGCACACCGCACGCAGAGATAATGCAAAATAAAGGAAAAAGAAAATGAATGACGCTTACTGGAAGATCAGGAATGTAATCCGAAAAGTGTGGCACATCTTCAAGTACATAACCAGCGTCCCCTTTCACTACCTTCATTTCGGTGGCCATTTGCCTTTTCCTCCCACGTTAAAGCCAATGTATATTTACTGATTTAGTAGGTTTGATTGTGTGTGCCTGTACACTGCGGGGAAGAACAGTCTGTACTGTGGAGCTTTACCTGAGCTGAGAAATCACGCATGAATTTGGGATCGAATAGTTAGAATAAAACACGTGGCGCTATTTTTATAATCCCCATTGATTCCGGACCGAGGGTCTTTTGTCGGGATTTGGCGGCTCCACCTTCACCTACACTCGTTGGAGAACGAAGGCAAGTCATACTCTTTAGGGATGGTAATGAGCCGAACTCGAGCTTGACAGGCCCTCTTCTGCTGTTTTCAGCCCAAAAAAAAGGAGCCTTGGGTTGGGCGAACCTAAGCAGCGGTTGAACCCAAAGTTCGATCAACCTGGCCTAGCCCGGGCCTAGTCCATTTGCCATCCATAATCCTCTTTTTAAAAAGCAAAATTACTTTATATCTATGTTATTTGAGAAGGACTATGATACCCCTACTTAGTTCTATTTAGGCTGTGTTTTGTCATTTGCATGTAATTGGGAGGGTAAATCATTAAAAAAAACTATTGAATTTATTTAATTTGGTAATATTATTAAGAATTATGAAAAATAATAATAAAATATTTTAATTTATTGTAAAAATAGTATATTGTTAATTTCATATTTAATAGTAATGATTAAATATTATTTCCTTTCATTTGTAAGTTTTAACCTTTTTGAGTAACTAATTGTAGATTATATTTCTAAGAGAAAATGTTAATTTGGTAGACAATATTGATGTTCTCTTCCTTACTTCTTAAAAATGGTGATAAGCATGCATATTTTACAAAAATTCAGGTTTAATGATGGTAATGTTAGCAATCTCCCCAAGGCACTAAACTAACAATTATTTTGCTTAGGGTATTAAAATAGTTGTATCATATCAAATAACCATGTGTAAGAGTGAGTGGACTTAAGACTTTATAAAGAACAAAGAACCTATTTTTTCTATAGTAAAAGAAAGAATCTATCATATAGTATTAATCACATCCATCACTCGTAGAGATTAAGTGCTATCTTTTTTCCATGAAAATCATATAAAACCAATAGGAGTTTGATCTTGGAAAATTGGAATTTAATACTATATACACAAATGATTAATTATATATTAAAATGAGATAGCTAAATTAGGACTTTATAATATTAATAAAAAATAAAAGCCCAGGTAATTGTAAATCAATATAAAGTTTAACTATATTTATCAGTCATCTAAAAAGTTTAATAATAATAATTTTTAGTCCTATTGGCTCCTTGTTTATCCTTTCAATGTTTATCTATTAATCCAATCTCAGGTCTATAAAATAAAAGGTCCAGTTGCTTAGATAAAATTATTGGACTTTAAAACTTGAGTCAAATAGATAAAATTAGGAATTTATCTTTTTGAGAGTTTCAAGTTCTAATTACTTGCTTTTATAAACTTTGACTTTTGAATATAGTTCTTTTTTATATATAAACAATCAATTTTCATGCTTTTATTTTATTCTAGTTATAGGCTAATGTCACTATTCAAATATCTAATATGTAATTGTATAGACTCTATATGTGTAAAATATATATGGTTAATTAAATCCTAATTGCAAAAGAATAATAACTTAAAACATTTTCACTTATTACTTGTACATTACACATCAATCAATTAATAAGAAAATTGCATTTAATGGAAGTAAAGGCATTTAGTTAGTTCAAATGCAACTATATGTCATGCCATTTGCTTTTATCTTAATGGTTCATTATATCTTATTTCCTTTCTTAATTTAAAATTTTTATTTTGTGAGGGAATTAAAAGACCAAGTTGGTAATGGTGAGGTCATGACATGGTCGAGAGCTTTACAATCTCATGAAGGTTAATAGGTCATGACGTGGTCGAGAGCTTTACAATCTCATGAAGGTTAATATGTTTGTTGGAAACTAGGATTACAATT
Organism: Erythroxylum citrifolium; assembly: GCA_026284465.1. NCBI lineage: Eukaryota > Viridiplantae > Streptophyta > Magnoliopsida > Malpighiales > Erythroxylaceae > Erythroxylum > Erythroxylum citrifolium. The sequence goes on along the minus strand of JANKOE010000008.1, from coordinate 31,558,595 downwards.
ATTTGTAATATAGATGGTCGCAAATTTTGAATTTCATTATGATGGGTGTTGGCAAGATATTGCAATAACAAATATATTAGGGTAAGATCAAAATGAGAAACTATATTGGTGTTGATGAACTTAGGATGCTAGTATTAAAAAAGGGTCAAAGGATAAAGGATAAAGGATAAAAAAATTTTAAAGAGCTAATGAGATACTTAAAATAGTTTAACTTAAATCAAAATAAGGACATATTGTTAATGCTTAACCGAATGCAGGCATTAAACTACCACATTGTTGAAGTCCACTACAAGCATGGTTATGGGAATCCTGTAACAAATAGCAAAGACTTTGATTCTAATGTTGGTAATGACTATGAAAAAAGATTAAGAAGATTTCTTTTTATTTTTGGAGATGAGTGAATCTAGAAATGATTCATTTGAAGACAAAATATATACAACTAATGATGGAGAATATCTTACTGCACGAGCAAATAAGAAGAAATATGACAAGAAGGTTTATAGTGGGTTTGAATGCAATGATATTGTTAATAGGATTAGAAGTAGAGGGAAAGATTGCAATGAAGAGGAAGTTTGTTAAAAAAATCACAAAGAGAAGAAAAGAGTTCACATAATTGGTGTAATGAATATAAGATAGTGAAGATGAAGTTTATTACCAATTTGTAGCACTGACAAATGGTGTGACACATCTATCATAAAAAAAGAAATACATTGTGTTTAATCCAAAAAGTGGATATGAAGGATGCTCAATTTAAATTTGGCATGAACTTTAAGGACAAAAAGTAGTTTGGGAAAGCAATAAGAAACTATATAATTACAAATAGATATGGTGTTTCAATGAGTCAGATTTGTTTTGATAATGGACGTTGTTTATGAGCCACAATGTCCTTTAATGGTATATACTAGTCAGATTAGAAATAAGAAAATACTTTTTATGAAAATATTATAAAATAAATATAGTTGCAAGAAACTAGAATGAAATAAGCAAGTTAGCATAAAATAGATAACAAACAAATTTTTATACAATTTTAGCAAGAACCTGAACTGGTCAATTAGTAAGATAATGGATGATCTTTAAAGAAGGCATGCCTTACATGTGACCAAATCCCAATGTTATAGGGCATAATGGAAATCCACTGTGATACCATAAGGATTTATGAAAGCTCATTATGCAAAGTTAAGATCTTATAGATATGAGTTATGATAAGCAGATAAAGAATGACAATTCATTATTCAAATAGAACTTGATAAAAAGTTTGAATAACCAATGTTTAAGAGGTTTTTATATGGGATTTAGAGCATTAAAATATAACTTTCTTAGTGATTATAGGAAAATAATTAGGCTAGATGGATGTTTTTCTGAAGATTTTCCTTAGAGGTACTTTATTAGCTATAGTTAGTCATGATAGAAACAATCAAATGTTCACAATATCTTAGGTTATGGTTAAAGGAGAGAATTATCAATCTTAATATTAGTTTTTGAATCTTCTTATTAAAGATCTAGGCATAAGTGAGAATGCATGGACTTTTGTAGCAAATCAACAAAGGGTGATCTTTAAGTGTTCATATTGTTTATGTTCATTTCTGTATTTGCTTTGAATTATTTTACATATATACATTTTTTTTCATTTCATTTTTTTATTAGGGCTTAGTAGATGCATTGAAAAATCTCGTCCCAAAATCTAAATATAATTTTTTTTATTTGAAATATCTATGCAAATTGGTCTAAACTACATGAAAGACACATATATAGGAGTTTACTTTGGTATGTAGTAAGTTGCATAATAGAAGTAGAATTTGATTAGATAATGGAGCAATTGAAGATTTTACCAAAGAAGACATGATGACTTCAAAGTAAGGGAAATTGAAACATGTATGAGAGCAGAATCAAAGTGTGAAACTATTCTTAATAAAATATCAAAGATACTTAATGCATTCATTCGTAAAGCCTATACAAAAAAGTTTTATCAATATCTAAGAGAATAATAGATTATCTTAATGACTCATATTATAAAAAAAGGGATATAATGATCAAATCCATTAAAGATATATGCGTTAGGATAAAGAAGAAGATAAAGGTTGAATGCAATTCACTATATCACCAAAACTAATGTGAATTTAAAGTTTGAAGTCATGCTTTTTGTAGACAAGTTCATTATTAATTTACAATTGAAAACTTGCCAATGTCGATTATGACATTTAACATGAATCCCATATAAGTATATAATAACCTGTATATAATATCAGAAGGAGGATATCAGTGTTTATATGAGAGATATTATAAGCATAAATGGTATTTGAAGAGTCTCAGTATATACAGAGTCCATAAGGATCCAAAATTATGATCGAATACTAAAAAAGTGCAGCCCATATTATCTCTTTTGATAAAAAAGATGCCCTAAAGACTCAAAAAGGACAAAAGAAGGGATAAAGGTGAAGAACCATTAAATTGAAACAAATAGAGCAAGGTAAGAGTAGTTATGAGATGTCAAGATTATTATAAAGTTAGTCACAATAAAAGAGGATGCAAAAATAAAGATCAATCTTAGAGATAACATGAAAGTTAGTCACAATAAAAGAGGATGCAGTAATAAAGATCAATCTTAGAGATAACATGAAATTGTTAAACTGATTGTATTCCTATTTTTATTTGCAATCATTTCAAATATTGTTTAAAATGTCCAATTGTTCAACATAAAGTATATATGTATAATGCTGTGAAAACAAGTAAAGCCATTTAAAAAAATAAGTATCTACATCTAATATTGATAGTTTTCTAATTAAAAGACTTAAACAATCAACATCTATAGCTTCAAACACTTCATTATCTATCTTAAGAATGGAGAAGAAGGTGGTTAGTGAATATTCACCTTTATTTCCTAATTAGTATCAAAATTTTTAGCATTATAATTATTTATCTTCCTATAAGTAGCTCAAGGACATAGAGTATCATTTAACAAACTTAATGGAAACACTTAGATTATGGTATTTCATTTATATATTATTTGGTGATGGTAATGTGTAATTACCTGTGAAATGTGAACACTATATTTTTATCCTGATAATGTTTTATAGATAAGTGCAAGTCAATTTTAGGTATTAGAATCTCCAACAATAATGTAAATACAATCAAGCTTCTCAAAATATATTTGCTAATACAAATGCATAAACAAACATTCTAAATAGGAGAAGGATCAAATTGAGGATGAAAAGATCAACTAACAAAAAATCTAAAGTTATTGATGGTGATTCTACTTCACATTAAACCATGCGTTTGTGATAATTTGGTTAAGACTTTAAACATTGTGATTGTTGTAATTTATCTGATACTTTGAACCTTGCATTTCATTATGATGCTGGATGATATTAAATGTTTCTCTTTTTTTTTTTGGTTTGACGAGTTATAGAGGCAATTATATGCTTGTTTGGTTATTAGGTTTGAAAGAATATATCAAGTTTGAAAAAAGTGATGCTGATAATAAGCATGACAATGTTTGCACTTCCTCATGAACTTATTTTTATTTTATATAGTTGAGAACTTGCATTTACTTTACTATTTTAACTAATCATACAAGGTTTTCAATTAACTCTCGATGACCACATGGTTGGTAATGTGGTTTATTGTAGCACCCTACTCCCGCAAGACCCGAACCCGACATCGACGGTGATATCCGAGTCCGTGCCCCGCGAGGGTGGTGTGTTACAACACTCATTCAATCAGAAATCAGTATATATATTTTTTGAATAACAAAACACAATATGTTGAAGTTCATAATCAAATAGGGCATAAGCCCTTTTCACTCATACAATGCAATTTACAAAAATTCCCGTATGTCCATCTGGGCCCTTTCACAATTACAAAATCCTTAAGCCATTTCAAAATACACACTTATATAACAGTTGCGGAATATAAATTTCAATACAAAAATGAAAGACATGAAATGCAGACGCGAACTGATCCCGACCTCTATCCTTCGCTTGAAAGATGTAGGTATACTCCCGTTGGCCTAACGGGATATTCTTCTTATCCTGAAAAATAGTTGCAAATTTTGGGTGAGTTTTGCGAACTCAGTGAGTGACCATCATCGATGGCTCACCCAGTCA
>JANKOE010000008.1:31429455-31445011 GCA_026284465.1 Erythroxylum citrifolium | reverse complement strand
TTTTATTTTGAAGCTTTGCCCCCACTGAAAAAATTTCCTGGATCCGCCCCTGATCCCAAGTAGAGCAATGGTGGGGAATTTTTCAACCTACCAGTCAAAGAAGCAATGTGAGGTTCAATGGAGAGAGCAACCTTAGAGATAAGGAACTGAATTTTGTTGAAATTGACCTTCAATCTAGATAAACTTTTGAATCTATTCATAACCTTCATAAAATTTTGAATTGAATCCATATTGGCTTTACAAAAGAGAACAAGATCATCTGTTAAGGACAAATTGGTTAGCCCAAGTTTCTCGCATCTTATATGGAATCTAAATTTGGGATTAGCCTTCACTTCAAGTTTAATGATTGAGTTTACAATTTCCATACAAAGTAGGAACAAGTAGGGGGAGAGAGGGTCTCCTTGTTTGAGTCCTTTAACTGTAAGATATAATCAGATGGGCTACCATTGATTAAGACAAAAAAGCTAGCAATTGATATGCAATCTTTCAGACAAGTGATGAACTGACTAGGAAATTTATAAGCCTCCAATACCTTCTAGAGAAAGCTCCTACTAAAACTATCAAATTCTTTGAAGAAATCTGCTTTAATAGTACAATTAGGAGAAGCATTTGATCTTGAATAACCCTTGAGGAGTTTTTGAAAAATTAGAAGATTGTCCGCAATTTGTTTATTGTTTATGAAAGCACTTTAATTATCACTGATGAGTGGAGTGATAACCTTCTTCAATCTAATGGCAAGTAGCCTGAAAATGATTTTACATAGGGAATTGGTGCAAGCAATAGGTTTGAAATCATTGAAACAAGAAGGAATAGTTCCTTTAGGAATCAAGCATATGAATGTTTTGTTGATTTCCTCGAGAAGCTTGCCATTGGAGAAAAATTCATGAATGGTTTGTTTAATAGATTCCCCTGTGATATCCTAAGATTTTTGGAGAAATAATCCATTTAGTCCATCATGTCCAAGAGCTTTCATACTATCCATTTAGAAAATAATGTCATCAATCTTCTTGTATTTTATCAGTTCTTTTAGTAGTATACAGTCCTTTAGAGTGCTCTTCTTCGAAATTAATCCTGTAAGGTCAGGATAAGTTCCACATTATGAACTTAGAGTGTCAAGTAAAGAAGAGAAGCACTTGACAACATCAAATTGAATGTCTTTTGGATTTTGTAGTTGCACTCCCAAATGATTGATAATTGAAGTGATTTGTTTTTTATTTCTTCTGGCTAGGATGGTGTAAAAGAAAATTTTGGTTCATTTGTACCCATCCTTGAGTCAGTTGACTCTTGGTCTTTGCTGAAGTATGGAGGAATGATTGCTGACTACTCTCATATAGTTGGATAAAGCCAATTTTCCTTAAAAAGGAGAAGGGGACTTTGTGGAGAAGTTGCACAAAGCTTTTGAATATCGGCTAGCTACTTTCTTGATTCCATTAAAGCCTGTTCAATACTAGAACCTCTTGAAGAATTGAGAAGTTTAAGTTCTTTTTTGATACCCTTTAGCTTTTGAACATAAGAAAATTGTTTAATACCCCTATAGGTACAATCAAAACCTTTTTTGTAAGCATTTATGAAACCTAGTTCATTAACCAAAAAGTTATTGAATCGAAAAGGAAAAACCTGAAAGATTTTTGGAAGAGCTCTTCATTGTTGATATGAGTGTGGTTCGAGAATAATGGTTCTTTGAAATTTGCAAAGTTGTTAGGGAATTAAAGTAACCAACTAGCATTAACAAGGGCTCGATCAAGTATCTTCTTTATGAAAAAGGTAGAACTTTGTTTGTTGGACTAGGAGAATTGATGATCAATTTGTTTTAGATCAATGATTGCCAGTTTCTCTACACATTCTCGGAGATCATTAGAAAAACTCTAATCTATGCAGTGTTGAGTTGAAATCACCATATCACAACCAAGGCATAACAATGTCCTTGCTAAAGTTGACCAGATTATTCCATAATTACTCACTCTAAAAGTCGAAGTTACTAGCATATATGAAAGAGGTGAATTTTTCGGTTTCTTATACAGAAAGTGCACTTTGAGATGTATAACTTAATCTGTTGTGTTGATGACCTCCACCCAAGTAGCTTCCTCTCTATAATAGAAGATAATTCTCCTATAGTGGCAATGATATTGATTAGTGAGCATTTTCCAATGAGAACCTAAAAGATTTAGCTTGTAAAAATTTTCAAGCTTTATTTTTATTTCAAGTAACCCTACAATAAGAGGCTTTTTCCCTTAATGTAAAATCCCATAAAGCAACTTGTTTAATTGGGCAATTTAATCCTCATACATGTCAAACAATTATAGACATATTAATGCTTACTTTTGGAGCTTTACCCCTACTCCTTTGGGATTGTCTTCTTGCCACTGTAGTGAATTGCTCTCTGCTATCTTTGTAGCTAATTACCATACCATTTGGATTGGTGAAGTTTGGAAGAGGGGTGGTATCACCTACTAGGGTTGCAATACTACTCAGATTTATGGAATGCAAATTTTGTTCATCTACATGAGTGACTGAATCTTCCACTAGAGATGTCATCTTGTTTGATCCCCACAAGATAATTGTCCCATGCAAATTATCTTGAGAATCAACCATTGTAGGATCAATCATAGTATCAACTCCTTTAGGTATTAGTGCAGTGTGATGGTTATTTGCAGGAGGTGTGTCCAAGATAGTTGTCCCATGCAGATTAACCTAAGGATCGATCCTGGTATTAGCTCCTTTGTGTATTAGTGCAATATGATCATTGTTCACTTATGGAGAGTTAGGCTTCATGATAGTTGTAGGTTACATGATGTTTTAATAGGCACTTTAGTATGTATTTAGTGGTTAATTAATTGATTCGTGTATATTTAGGTTTAGAATTGCATTAATTAGTTAGATATTTGTGTTTTGAGTGTTATATGGGTTATAATATGCTATTGAGCTTTAATTTTGTGTATTTGAGGTTCCTTATTGTGTTTGTTAGTGTTTGATATCAGATATTGAAGAACGAAAAAGATTTGAAGGAAAGCTTGGGGGAAGATCCAAATGGGCCATGATTGTGATAGAAGTAAAATGGATAGGCCACGATTGTGTGAGGACTCGATAGTCTATTAGAGGGCTTAAGATCTAATTGGATGTATGAGTTTTTTGTTAATTAAGAGATTGCAAATTTCATAACTTAATTACGGGTTATGATTTAAGGTTTAACGATTATAACTTGAGAGAGAGCAATCCACCCTTCAAAAGTTTAAGACCGATACCATATTGACTCAAAAGGATCATGTTAGCATTTGATAATAGGATAAGTCCACCTTCTCATATTCAACTAATCTTCCTTGTATGATTTTTGATTGTTCATTGGTGGGGCTTAGTTTTGATTTCTTTGCATTAATTTTGCAATTTAATTTCCACTCAATCCATATTCTCGAATTTACTTTTCTATTTAGTTTTTATTTTCTTTTTAATATTCCTTTTAGGCCTTATATAACTTATAATTAGATTAGTTCACCATTTCCTTGAGGGATCGACACCTCACGACCTGTGCACTTGCGATATATTGGCGGTTTTATAAGATAAAAACTTGCTTAACAAGTTTTTGGTGCCGTTGCTAGAGAGTTATTAGGATTAGTTAATTCTTTTAGTCTAAGGAATTATTACCCTTTCTTGAGATTGTGGCACCCAATCAAACGAAATTAAAAAAAAAAGAAAAAGAAGAAAGTTTAGGCGCAAAGTTGAAGACACATCAATTTAGACATTAGAAGGCAACTATTAGGCATCTAAAAAGTTAAATGCCAAAAAAGATAGAAAGTACGATGATTGAGGAAATAAATTAAGGAGAGCAAAGCACCCTAACATATTTCAATGAAGCACAATTTGGTCAAGGAATTCATCACCCTTATTTTTAAAACGTACTATCCGGGTTGGCAGAACTACCAAGATTTATGTTGGTTTAACAATGTAAGGACTCGCATGGGACATCAAAACCTATTAAGATTTTAGTAAGATGAGTCCAGTTTAATGGGATTCTAAATTGGACAAGATTATGGATAAGCTCATGAACATGGAAAAGGCCCAGAAGCGACTGGAAGAGAAGTTTGAGCAAGTAATGGAAGACCATGCCTCTTCTATTCACAACTTAGAGCTTCAAATGAAACATCTTTCCTGTGAATTTTGTAAGAGAAGTGTGGAAAACTTTTTGGGCAACATGGAAGTACATCTAAGAGACCAGTGTAAGGTTATCACACTTAGGAGTAAGAACGAACTAGAAGCACCAGCTGAAAAACAAGCTATATCCCAACTTATAGAAGACCAACAGAAGAAAAAGGAGTGTGACTCATTCAGTAAAATTGATATGGTCGAATCCTTAAAGAAGCAAGAAGAAGAAAAACAGATGACAATGGATATAGAGCTTGAAGCAAATATGACGGTCTCTGTTCATGAAGTGAAAGAAAAAGAAGAGATGGGGGTGACTGAAGAAGAACAAGAACATACTACCCTCTTACAGGACAAACTGATTGATTCATTAGAAGATTTACTGAGTTTCGTTATTCTTTATTTTATTGACAGTTTGTTAATAAAAAGGACATTGTTGAACTTAATTGGTTATCTTAATTTTATCAACGTTGTCCTTCTAATTATCTTCCAACATGTAGCTTATTTACAAGCGACAAAGCTAAAATTGGGCAACACAGTTGGAACCAAGCTACTCATAATTAATCTCAGCTAAAGTTTCGAAAGATGCAAGGTTAAGTTAATGACCATAACTTAGCACATTTAGTACTTAGATTTAAATTATTGTGCAATTAGATTTGTTTTAAATTCTATAAATAAGTCTGAATGATTTGGAATGGGTTAGATTACTAATTCTCTTACTTTCTATGAATCAATTATAAGATAGGGAAGTAATCTCGATGTGAAACAGATTTTGTTTTAACACTATCACCATCGCCACGTTAATCACCATGACAGGTCTTTATGCTCTAACCTTTATCTTTTTATTTATGTCTTTATTTTTTTCTTATGTTTTCATATTAGTTTATTTTGATTCCTACCTTGAATCTTATTTGTCATTCTCACATTGAAGACAATGTGTTGTCCAAGTGTGGGAGGATTGCGTTGTGTGCATTATATGTTTTATTTTGAGTGTGAATTTTGCATATTATATATTAGTTTTGTTAGGTTTGCATTATGTAACTCGTGTGAATGTGTTAATGGCTAGGACTTAATGGAATTGATTTAACTTTGAACATAGTCTTTTAGGTTGCTAAGATTTATTAGCTTGTAAAATTAGTATTTTAGGTTGCTTCGGTTAAATATGCGTGTTAATCAGGATATGATGTTAATTCTCACTTTAAGAATTTACCACATTTATTTATAATTTTAGACCAGTCAAATAAATAGTATTGTTAGTATCTTTTCGTGAGGACAATTAACAAACTATCCGTCTTTCTTTTGTTTAGTCATGTAGTAGCCTAGCAATTACCAAACCTCAAAAATAGACTTGTTAGTTAAAGAAGAAAGATGAGTAACACTTCAACGAATATAATCTTTTTTTAATCATTTATGGAGAATAATTTAACTTGGTTAGATATAGTTTTTTGTTCAGATGAGTTAAACCAGGATTTCCTATTCAAAATTGACGGTAAAAAGGACAAATAAAGCTTTTAGGACATTCTATTCAAAGCCTAATTCATGCGGTCCAACTTGAAATTTATATTAACAGGAAATGCCGCTTGCCAGTGACCTAACAAAAAGAAAAATGTGGAAATCTTGGACAAAGACAGATTTTGTTGAGAAAGAGAGAAATGAAAATAAGTAGACGACAGTGATTGTACGTACTATGAGACAAGTCTTTGCTTTCATGTCGTGTACAGGGATAACGAAGTAAAACGTCGGCGTTTGATGCGTTCTAGAAGAAGAGATTTACTGTCTTGTTTGAAGCCTCCTCGGCCTTTTGTTGCTAGAAACTAAACTATAGTAAACAATTGGAGGCAAATCTGTGATTTTGATGACTTTGGAGGGTAGAAACATTGGGGGTCATAGGGATCTGCTTTTGGGTCAAAAGTCAAAAAAATTATGAGTGAAGCGAGACAAGGACAAGAAAGGGATGGAGACAACGCCCGGACAAGTTGAATCTATTTGGTGCCGAAGACCACTCCACTTGACCAAAATGTTTCAATAGAGAAAAGTTAAAAAAGCGAATGGCTGTCCAATTTTGACCATTCCATTCTGATGACAAGGCATTGCTGAGTCAACCTTCCAGAAGGCTGTTGCGTCGCGTGTACTTATCAATTAACTGAATATTCAATTATCAAAATTAATGTAAGGACAAATAACTGGCACGAGAGTTATATAAAGTGACCATTATCTTTTATAAACTGTCAACACATATCAATAGTTGTGTATTTATAAAATTAAGAAAAAAATATTTTTGATTTTTATGGTAACAATATTCTTATGCTCTGTAACGAAAACAAAAAATATTTAAATTTCAAAGACAGAAAAATTAAGGAGTAATTATTTATTGAAATATCCCTACTTCAAGAGTCCAATCGAATAAGATGATTCTAATTGAGTTTCGCATCTTGAAGAACTTTTAGTGTTGTCATTCGACTACTGCTGAGAAAAGTTTATCTAAGACCCGTTTCCCCAATTTGGAGTAGATCAAGTGCAAACAAACTTGGTCGTAAATGCAAAAGTTACCTCGCCTTTAGCTATGATTCCGCACTAAGCAAGCACCTGCCGAAAAGGAAACACAGAGCTGCCAAAACAAAGACCAATTGGAAAGTTTTCCATTGTTAATCTAGAAGGATTGTGACATTAATTTCGTCCAACACGAGGCACTGAATTATGTAAGTAGAAAGTGGAACTGTTTCTTTTTTCCCATTTGTTTACCCTTCAAGTCTCTTCCATTAATCTATTAAAACCAGAAAGGATTATTATTATTATTATTTTAATTATTATTATTATTATTATTTATTTCTTTATTTTATGATAACAATGATGTTGACACAATAATTACATCACTAATAATAATTTCTCTATCAGTAACGCATTAGCTACTTGTGATATTAATGCTTTACAACATATTGCGAAGGGAAATTATTGCTAGGGATGACAATTTTAGCCCGGCCCGATTTTAGCCCACATTGACCGGGCTATTTACGGGCTAAGGGTCAAAATTGATCTGTTGGATTGAGTTCAGGTTGACCCGTGACCCGACTATAATTTCAAAAATCATATTATTTTTTACGTGTTTTTTTAATAATAAATAAATAACATGGGCCGTGCTATGGCCACCCAACCCCCTATTGATATCCTTAGTTATTGCCTATCACAATTTTCTCTTTTTAAAATGTTTTCTCAAAAAAGAAAAGGGAATAAATTAATAAATAATGAAAGTTACAACTCCAAAGAGAGGTTCAGGGAAGTACCATACAACACAAATTAGATCATATCGGAATTACCAAAAAAGTTAAAAGCTTGTAAGTTGTATACAGATTATATGTTCAAAGAGATAAGCAAATTAAGACTGTAAGCTAAAGTAAGGTTCTTTAGAATAAGAAGTTCTCTAATCCCATTGATAGCTTCATTGATAAGTGATTCAAGGGTTTTGCATCTGGACTCAAATCTTCTCGCATTTCTTTCTTTCCAGATCGTTTGCACACATAGCCACATGACGAGTATATGGATTTGCTTTTTAGTTTTAGGAAGAGAGGCTTGTGAAGCTAGCTAGTGAATAATGTTGGAGATAGAGTTAACTAAACCAGTCCATAAGAATTTTTGTGTCACCTGTTCCCAAATGATCTTAGTAGCTGAGCATATAAAGAATAGGTGATATCTAGTTTCATGTGTTGAACATAGAGATTGTCTTCGGTTGATATCAAGATAAGAAAGTCTATTATTAGTATTAAACATGTTCTTGACAATTAGCCAGAGAAGAAAGGAGACCTTGGAGGGAAGAACTTTGTGCTAAAGGATTCTACTCTAATAAGCTTTATGATTATGTAGTCTGATCATATTCACAGTATGCTTATTCGACAGTTTGGAAGTTGAAAGATCTTTCCAATAAAAAGTATCTGAGCTAGATTAATTTGGGTGATATGGTGGTTGTAGATGATTGACGGTAGCAGGAAACCTCCAAGAGTTATTGTTGGATCCCAAATTGTTCTTGGAAGTTAGAATTATTATATGTGAAATGTTGGAAGTTAAAAGTTGGAAAATGTTATATTGAGCATGCTTCGGTGTTTTATCCATAACTCTTTCTCTGGTTATCGAAATGAGACGATTTTTTATTTGAATTAAACTAGAGAAATATGGCTACAAATTATCTGATGAACTTAAGTTCTAATTCAGTCCTTAAGAGTTTCAATTTTTGAATGGAAATTGATCACGAAATATTGTTTCAGTATAAGGATAGTTCGGAAATGTTTGGGACATAACTCTCAAATTACCGAACCAAATTGAATGATTTTGGTTTCATTAGAAAATTAAGACAATGAGGAACATTTTTCTAGAATGAAGTGTTAGCAAATTCCTTAAATTGTTCCATGATTATTAGTTAAGAAGTTAGAAGTATAAGATGTTAGTTATAAAGACATGAAGGGTAAAATGGGAAGGACAAGCTTAACGAGGGGTAATTTTGGAAGAATAGGTTAAAATGTGAGTTAGAAATAAATGAATTAGAGGAAAGCTGAGGAGTTGTCGTGAACCATGAGAGAGAAGAGAGAAAAACGAAGAGAGAAGAGAAAATGGAGAGAGTTCCTGAGAGAGAAGAAGAAAAGAAGGAAAGAAGAAGAAAAGAAGGAAAGAAGAAGAAAGAAGAAGAACCAAGCTTCCAAGGTAAGTTTTCATCTTTTTCTTGCTTTAGTAGAAGGAAATAGGTTGTGTTTAGTTGAGATGAAGAAATCCTAGAGAGAGAAAGGGTTGTGTAGAACAAGAAGATTTGAGAGAATCCATGGGGTTTTTGAGTTTCTAAGCTAGGTTTTGGTTTTTCTAATCTAGATGGACTACGGGTTGGTTAAGATTGAGATTGATTTTGGTTGATTTAATTGGTTTTGATTGTTGGAGTTTTAGGGTTTTTATTGAATTGGAATTGAAATGAGAAATTGGTTGTTTTAGGAAATCAAGGAAGACACATGCAAGAGCAAAAAGGGAAACGAACCATTCTATTTGGATTTTCAAGACTTAGAAGGTGGGTAATATCTTTATGGTTGTTGTGTGATGGGAAAATGCCCTATTTGTATGCTTATGTTTGGATTTTGTGAATATTGAATTGTTGTGATTGTATGAAAAATGTATGTTGATTCATTATTATGTCATGCCATGAAAGATGTATGGCCCTTTGTATGATGAATTATGACCATGTCATACCTTGAAAAAGGTTATCACATTTTGAATTGAATTATGAGCATGATGATGCTATGCCTTGCATTAAGGCATTTTGGATTAAATGGAAAGAAGAAAAGTAAAAGATTTTGAAATTGTAAATGATTGAATTGAGCATAAGATGTAATTATATGTTTTGTGTGGGCGAGAGGAACCGGTTCGTAGTCACGTTCACGTCGACGTAAAAGCCTTCTCCCGGCTGCCCGCTTGTGGCCCACGAGATCCAAAAATGGACTCGTTTCGTTCATGGTGTAAACTTTGGTTTCGCCGTTTTGTTCCATGGAACCCTCGAGCCATTTGATTGTGCATTTCCATTTTGACATGTTAAGCTGTGATGCAAAATTGTGTAAAATGCATGGATGACAAATTACATCGAATATGGTTAATGTGATGATGTTATGAATTATGAAATGAGAATTGAATAGTCAATGATAAATTGCCATTGTGAAGTGTATGGTATGCCTATATGAGTGTTCATTTATATAAATATGCTTGATTGTGTGGCTCATCGCCAATGGCTATAAACATATTAGCCACTGAGTTGTGTAGCTCAACCTATTACTTTCCCTCCACAGGTGCAGAACAAGAAGATTAGCGATCCTTGCAAGACACTTGACTAACTTCGAGAATAGTTAGCTTTTGTATTAAGCAACCCTTGTATAGATTATTAAGAATGATGAACATTGAGCATTTACTTGTATTTGTTAAGATTGTGATGTGTATTTTGATTTGTAAAGAGAGCTGTTCGAACGCTTATTTTGCTTAATTGTGAGATTGCAAAATTTGGGAATTTCCTTTTGTATATGAGTATGTCTTCTAAAGGTTGAAATTTATGTTTATGAAAATGGATTGTGTGTATGCATATGATTCTTCGTTGAGATTGCTAATTGTTGTTTGTTTAGAATAAGACCTTAGAAATTGGAAGGGTTTCATGGGATGAATTACTTGAGTTGGAATTCAAATGGTCATAAAATGAAGTAAAGTGAAAAATGACTTCATTTTGGATGAGGTTAAGTTGGAATTAAGCACACTTAAAAAGGAAATCCTTTGAGTTGATGAACTTTGAGTATGAGTGCTATCAATTGTAAGTTAAATGTTATGGAAAGGAAAGATAAGCATTATGAATGGACAAGAATGACGTTGTAAGAGAGGAAATGAAATTGGGACAAATTCCAAGTTTTCATAATGAAAAATTGTGTTCTGAATTCATAGGAAAATCTAGAATGATTTGGGCAGAATTAGCCAAAATGATCTTCTTGAACTTTGTAGATTATCCTTTTAGTTTTCCATCGGTATATAGTTTGCGAAATTTGGATTTCGGAATTGAGAGTTATGGGTTTTGCAAGTGATGATGTTGAATGGGAAGTACGAACTTGATAGCTATGGTGGATGATTGGACTTTGTGTTTGATATGAGTTTTTGAGTTATGATTTGGGAGTTTCTTGCATTCCAATTAGTAATTTAATGATTAAAGAGTGTTATTACACTAGAAGGATTGAATTTGGGATGATTTGGAGTGTATATGATGTTAGGATGGATGTGGGAAGCATTGGAGAGGCTTTGGAAGAAGTTTTGGGTCACCCATGTCTGTTTAACAAACCATCTCGGGTGAAAAAGGATCTTTTGGCAAGTGTGTGTCCGTTAAACGGACATGGATGTCCATTTAACGAACCTTCTCGGGTGAAGTGGTGCAGTTTGGTCGATTCATGTCTGTTAAACGGACATGCATGTCCATTTAACGGACATTCACGAGAACGATGATGCATTTTGACCATTTTAGAGGCAGAATTGGACTTTTTGGTCTTCATGAAAGTTTTAGATCTCGAAGTCTTCTTTCCAATGGTCTAAAACGGAAAGCAATTCGACATTTGTGGTGAAAGTTATAGAGGTTCAAATCAATTTAGGGCATGAACATGGTCTACTCTTTTGGGCATATCTCCCTCATCCGACCTCCAACTGAGGTGATTATTCAACCAATAGATTCCTAAGACATATATCTTTCTTCTCATAAATATTTGTATCATTTGGAGTTGATTTGAGAAATATTTCATAAAAGTAAGTGAGAGGTCGGTTAGGAGAGCGTGATTAGGGTTTGAATAGACCTTAGCATTTTAAGCATATCTTGAGCTGTAGAGCTCCGATTGAGGTGATTCTTGTTTCAAGACAAACTAGAGACTTAGAGCTATGATTTCTATGAAGGAGTCAAATTTAAATTCAGATTTGCAGTTTTCCAAATCATGTTCACAATTAGGAGAAATGAGTTTGAGCATGACGACTGATTTGTATGGGCACACCATTGAACATATTGTGATGAAATTTTTGAGATGATATGAAAATGAAGTTGAATTGATGATGGATAATGAGGGTTAATTGAAGTAACCCTATAGGGTGATATGTTCATGTCTTATGTTTATGATATTTGGAGCGATTGTTGGGCTTCGGAAACGAGGCCCAACATCTTGTGGTATCAGAGTTTAGGCTTTTGGGGTTCCTAGGCTTAGAATGCATAGTGGTATGAATTGTTATGTTATGTGACTATTTTTTTGCATTGTGATTTGATTGATTTCTTTAAGTGACATGCATGTCAAGCATATATATAGAAAATAAGATTAGAATGAAACATAAGTTAAATGTTATTATTTGCATTGAAGGTGTAAGATGTCACCTCGTAAAAGAATACAAGGAGTTTTGCAAGGATCTACTGCACCTGATTCTTTACTTTTAGAAAAGGATTCTGATGAATATAGAATCCCATAATTTGCAATCGCATGAGTCATGTGTATAAACTTTTGTTAAATGTTTGGAGTATTAGAAACAATGAGAAGAATGGTGTTTTGTCAGAATGTAAGATAAGGGAAGCTGTGGATAGTTAGGAATAAGAAATTTTTCGTGGTCCGATATATTAGACATGACTTCAGTAATTGTGGATATGTCAGTGAATTTGGTAACGAAATTTCATTGAAGATATGTATTTGAATTGATATGGATGTGAGAATATTTGCATGAACTGACTGAATTGGAAATAGAGACAAAAGCAGAAATGATAAGATTTATGGTATACAAGCAAAGTGGAATTGACAAGCTGAACTCGGAATTTATGATCCGGAATAAGATTGTGCTTGTGAATTGAGATCATAATTTCAAAAGGGCTATGCGTCTATAATTCTAAATTGATTTAGGATACACGTTTGAAAAAAAGAACCGAATGATTGTGATATATGTAGAAGTCCCCGAGGTTATGTCAACCAGTTATTAGGAGTACATATTTGATAATGTTGTTACATTGGTGAATAATCTGATTTAGTACATATGAGATTTATTTTGGATATGGCATATGAGGTAATCTATGATCCCTAGAGTTAATTTATGAAATCAGAGTATTGAGATGGAAGTATGGTATAGGTGATTTTGCTGAAAAGGTAACTACGATAGAGCAGAAATTTTGAACAGTAGTTTAATATTCGGAGGTTGTTCGGAATTAGCTATGATTGATGTTTCAGTAGCATAAGACATAAATTGGTGACATGCCAAAATATAAGAGTAAACGAATATGCCTCTTATTTCATTAAGTGTTGTTATAAAGGATATTTTGATCCTGTAAAGTGTGACGGAGATTGAAATTATTGAAATATCTTGAGTAGTTAAAATCGATCGTATTGAGGTGTTAAGAATGACGAAAACAATATTAATGATGATAGCAGTTGATTGATAAAGCTTGCATGAACAGGATGATAGTAGCAAGAAATCATCTTTTGAAGAAGAATTTCATTGAATTAGGTTGAATAGATTAGTTAGTTTATATTAAGAATGATCAATGAAAGAGAAAAACAGAAATGAATATGAAATGAATCAAAAGTGAATATTGGACTCATATCCCTAGTGGAGACTCAAGCATAAGAGATAGAGTATGCACAAGAGATACAAATTAGATTTTGATGGATGTATTACCAAAGTAAGAAGTTAAGTTTGCAAATAAGTTGAAATATGCAGAGAAATCAGTATGAATGAGCAGATAGTAGAATAAGTTAATGTGAAATATGAGGAAATCTAAGAATGGAGAAAATTATTTGAGAAAGGTAAGTCAATTGGGAAAATTGAACATGACGTAAGATAATACTACCTCATTGAGGAATAAGAAACTTAAAAAATAAAAAATTTACGAGAACCAATCACAGATACAAGGAGTTTTTGGTTATATTTGTTGGAGTTAACAATTCCCTAACAGTACTATGGTATTGGAGATTAAAGTGATCCAAGAAAATTTTGATGATATATTAAATGTATTCGAAAAGTTGAGAAAAGCTGTTTGAATACTTGAGGAAAAATGCATAAATCAAATGAGTAATGAAAGTAAGGAGAATTTTGAGGAATTATAACACCGATATTGATTTCATTGACTAGGTTTGGAGAGTTTATAGTATACAGTAATGTTTTATAAGAGATTTAGATAAAATCCAATGCAGCATGATAAATTGATTGTGTATGCATAGAGACAATTGAACCTCATAAGATGATTAATTAATGTATGAATTGGAACTTGCTACAATGGTGATCATTTTGAAAGTTTGGAGACATTATAAGTACAGAAATATTTGGAAATATATAGACCCTCTAATTTGAGGAAATTATTGAGTTGAAAGAATGGAATACGAGACTGAGATAATGAATAAAAGCACTGAAAGATTTCGATTGTACAAATGAGTACTATACTGGTAAAGTTAGTGTTGTATCTGATACATTAAGCAGAAATCCCGATAGTAGTGAAGCATGAATTCAGGTATTGAAGTTATTGAATCTAGTGTAATAAAAGTGTAGAAACTGGAGTTGCATCTTGAGGTAAATCAAAGTACTAATTGCTATGGAATTGAAAATCAGTTTCACATGAAATGATTAATAAAGCCCAAATTGAGGATTCCGAAACTGAGAATCTTATTAAGGAATTGAAAATGGATCTGAATTCCGAGTTCGAATTGGAAAATAATGCTTTGTGTCGAAACGAGAGGTATGTATACCCAATAGAGATGACTGAGCCAAGAAATTTCTAGAGAAAGCATAAATGACCACACTTGTGAGTTGTCAACAGTCTTGACTATTGGAGAGATTTTTAGAGTTCATAAGAATATAAGATCAATGTACAACTTTGATTGACTTTAATCATAATAACCATTATCGCGCTGATGTCATTAGAATATTGTATGGAGCAATATATGACAAAAAGAGTCATCCGCCTCTCTGTTTGGATGAATAGGGCCAAAATGGTTGAAGGCCATAATTGATTGGAGATGTTATTGAAAAGTGAAATTGACCTATGTTGGGAATTAAGTGACTTAAGGAAAATGAGTGAATTAGATGGGTTAACCCTACAGGTATGGAATACTTTGACACAAGAATTAAGTCTAATGACCCTATAGAGATGTGAATTTTGAAGTTAAGGATGAGATGTTTTTAAAAGTATTCCATTTCCAAGGTGTGCTTAGATTGTGTGCAAGATGCCTCCGATTCATAATGTGTTATATGCGAGAATGCCAAGAAATATCTATATGATATGATATTGGTATTATCGACACAAGAAGTGGACAATTGTGAATAATTTGAAGCATATTGAGGAATTAGTTAAGAAAGTAAATGACTAAATGAGTGATTGGAAGGTCAAGTGAGTCTATGTAATATGATTATTTGGAAGAAATTATTCGAGTAAATAAGTTACTTGGGAGAATGAGGAACACATATGGTAGCATTACTTTTATCGGTTTGATCACTCAAGTAAGAATTTTGAGGATGAAATTCTTTAAGGAGGGGAGAATTGTTGGATCCCAAATTGGTTCTTGGAAGTTAGAACTATTATATATGAAAGGTTGGAAGTTAAAAGTTGGAAAATGTTACATTGAGCATGTTTCGATGTTTTTGCCATAAATTTTTCTCTAGTTATCGAAATGAGACGATTTTTTATTTGAATTAAACAAGAGAAATAGGGCTACAAATTATATGATGAACTCAAGTTCTAATTCAGTCTCTAAGAGTTTCAATTTTTGGATGAAAATTGAGCATGAAATATTGTTTCAATATAAGGATAGTTCGGAAATGTTTGGGACATAACTCTCAAATTATCGAACCAAATTGAATGATTTTGGTGTCATTAGAAAATTAAGACAATGAGGAACATTTTTCTAGAAGGAAGTGTTAGCAA
>JANKOE010000008.1:31399678-31419598 GCA_026284465.1 Erythroxylum citrifolium | reverse complement strand
CGACCTCTGCGTGGATACCGTTAGAGACGGTCTCCTTTGGTCGTTATGGTTTGATTGTTTGTACATACACATGGATCTTGGCTTTCGGGAATGTCCCGGAACAAAAATTTTTGTTTTCCGCACCGGGTCCATGTGATGGACCTACCGGGCTTTTCCTACAATAATAACGAATTTGGAGTTTCATATGCATCTGTAATTGTTTATATATGTTCTGATTCGCAATAATTAAATGATGTGCCATGACAGTGTGAGTTTATAGAATATACATGTTCTGCATGAATAATTGCGAAATATGTGATTTATGCATCTACATTTGTTTATATATGCTCGGATTCGCAATAATTAAGTGATGTGCCATGATAGTGTGAGTTTATGGAATATACATGTTCTGCATGAATAATTGCGAAATATGTGATTTGTGTTTATGAATCCGGTGAAATCATTAATGATGGTTCACTCATTGAGTTTGTAAAACTCATAAAAAATTGCAACGTGGCTTTTCAGGTTCAGAGGAGTTATCTAATTAGACCAATTGGAGTTCAGTCACTGCAAATGAGCACGAGTTAGTGGTTGATATCAGTTTGCACCTACATATGTCTTCAGTGATTGTATTTTTATATTATATTCCACAAGAATTTTTATATTATATTCTGCGAGAATTGTATTAAGTGCATGTGATTGATTTGGTAATGAAATGACTTTATGATTTCAATGTTTTGTATCTGAAATGGGCCCCAGTGACTGTTGAATACTAATGCTTGTTATAATTGTAACGTGTGAATGGAAATGTTTTTAAATGAAGTGGACCCCATTTGATTAATTATTTTCACATACGTGTACATTGTTTTAAAGAAAAAAAAGTTTTGTAATGAATTTTGACTGAATGATTGTCCTAACATGCCACCCTTGCGGGGTACGTACTCAGATATCACCTAAGATGTCGGATACGTGTCTTGCGAGAGTGGGGTGCTACATTTTGGTATCAGAGCCCAGATTTAGTATCTTACATGGGCATTTTTTAACATATGTGTCAAGTTAAATGCATTTCAGTCATGTCATAGTAGGTAGTAGCAACTGATCCCTAATCTGAGTTGCATTTATATGAGTCACGTACATGAGCATTTGTTAAGTGTTTGAATTGATGGAAGTAGTGGGAAGAATGATGATCTGTCTGAATGTGAGAAAATGAAAGTTTGTGGATATTTAGAAATAGGAAATAGTATATGGTTAGATATGACAAATAATGATGTCATGTATTTATATTGGTGGATGTATTATGATATTCGATATCAATATTGTACTATGGCAATATACCCCCGAATGTGATATAGATGTGAATACATTGTCATGGACTGATTAAGGAAAGTAATGATATAAAGATGAAGGACGAGATTTATAGTGTACAAGCCAAGTTGAAAGAAAATAAAATTTTCTAGGACTTTGAGGGGACAAACTTGGACTTGAAATGATTTTCAAATAAATGTGATAAGAGTTATGATTCACTATAAGAATATGTTAGTGGAATTACGATCAGAATTTTAGGATGATTATGTATCTATAATACTGAATTGATAGTGAACATACGTAAGTATGACGATATACTGGTAATTGGAAGAAGGGATAAAGATGGTGAGATTTGTAAAAGTTGTCATGTTAAGTTAATTTGTTATTTTGTGAGCACATATTTAATAACGGGATCACCATGGCAAGTGTGAAAATCAAGCACATAAGAATTATCATCCTCATCATCATCATTACACCCAGTCTGAAGTCCCGCAATGAGGCGGGGTTTGGAGAGGTCTGATAGTACCCAGCCTTATCCCTACATAGTAGAGAGGTTGTTTCCTGGTAAACCCACATGCATATGTGACAAGTAAAATGATGCAGAAAATAGAAACAATAATGAAAGAATCGGCACGCATAAAAATTTAAGGACTAGAAAAGCACTACCAGACAAGAAAAGGAAAGGGCAAATCTGCTGGTTGACCAGCTCGGCCATTACCTTACCCTCTGTAAAGATTGGTTCATGTTGTTGCTAGATAAGCGAAAAGTCGACCCTTACCTACCCTGAAAACTCCTACGGAGTAAAGAGACAAATTTTGTGCTGCCCTTAACTACTCCTATCTTGAAACCTTGACCACAACTAACTATTCACAAAGGTATAAAGGACAAGGGGTTGGATGTCCTATCGCAAAAGTAAGAGACGCGAGTAGTCTACTGGGTGTCATTTACCCCTATCCTATCATGCAAGACATCCTTAAATCTAGCAACTGCCTCTGTGAGAGCCAACTTTGATATATTTTTCTTGATCACATCCCTCCAGGTCTTGTAAGACCTTCCTTTTCTCAGCTTGTAGCTACTAAGGTTTATTATCTCATCGCTACATACCGGCACATCAGTAGGCATACTGCACATATGCCCAAATGATTGAGCCAAGTTTATACTATAAATTGGCCCTACTTTCTTAAGTATTTATGCACTTGTTGACTCCTAATTCGTGATTTTTATGCTTAATTTGGTTCCTCGTATTGAGCTTTTATAATTTGCAAATTGTCAGTACTTTGTCATCATTTGATGTTAATTCTGCATAACTGTTATTGGGACAATTGATACTGCAAATGTTTGTATTTTTGTAGGAACAATGGAGTCAACCAGAAAGTCAATTGGTCGTGAGAAACTTTCCATTCGTCGGGACGAACCAACACAGCAATTCGTCGCGACGAATTTATTAGTGTAACAATTAATTCGTCGCGACGAGTGCCCATTTTTCATTCGTCGCAGCGAACATCAGCCATTAGTCGCGACGAATGACGGATACCCGGCCTAAAAATAGCAAGTTTTCTCACTATTCGACCCGGCCCGCATTTCTGTCCTATAAAACCTTCCATTTTAGGTTAAAAACGCAGACGGCCGCACGCAGAAACTCTCCAACTTCTTCATCTTCTCTCATCTTCTTCGTTCTTCTCTGTTCTTCTCATCTGTTTTTATTTTCTTTTGTTTTGCAGATCCGTAGCCAGCTTCAGACGACGCCCACCTCAGTCTCTTCATTTCTTCATCTGTTCGTCGCCGGCATTGTCCCTGTTCGTCGTTGGATTCATGAACCGAGTAGATCTTCCAACAGTGATGGAGTCTACCGGTGTCATGCGTGGCTAGGCGTCGGATCTCCTGAAAATGTAGCAACGGTCTGAGATCCATAAGCTTCAAGGGGTAATCGATCAATGTTTTAGATTTCTGTCATAGTTTTGTAAAAACTCCGAGTTGGAGATTACAATGTATGATTGATTGAATCCGGTTATAGTTTAATCGGATGTTAAACTTTGATTTGTGATCTGGATTATTTTGTGTTGAATATTGTGCCTAAATACATGAAGTCTCATGTATGTTATTTAGATTTGCATGAGTTAATTTAATCTGCCTAGTTGTGTTTGATTAAATTGATTATGTTTATCTGATTAACCTGTTGCATAAATTAGTCCATTTCATACACTAAGGTTTTTAACAAGATTTAATTAATCGAGTTGATTAGTTAAATTCTTGGACTTAAATAGTTTTAAGGTTGTGTTTTCGAAACTTAGTGGATTTCAAACCCCGACAATATTTTGAACGATGATGACCCGAGCACATTTTCAGGAGAATTTTAGTTAATTGATTTCAATCTTAATTATTTCAAGTTGTTTTACATTTCCAAAAATCCATAAAAAAGTTTATTTATGCTTTTATTCCCTTAATTTTAGTTAATCAACCAAAAACCCCCTTTAATTGCTTTAATTGCATGCATCATTAGACTAGGCTAGTTTAGAATCAATTGCGCACTGGTTCCTTCGAGAGTTGACCCGAGGTTCAGCTACGCTGCAATCCTTGGTATAAATTAATTTTGACCGGTTTCCAAGGTCGATTTTCTTAAATTGACGACAAAGCCGCGATCACTCCCAATCTTGTGTTTTTTGTTAGTGTAGTGGTTTATATCATTCTTTATGTTTTCATGTTTGCATTCTTAAATATAACTTATTTCAATATAATGATCATTGTTCCTATTCATACTAGTATGAAATCTTACTAGTTTTATTAGTAAGGGTCGTAGTATGATATGGTATTAGAGTTCATCTTTATAATTAGTTATTTCTTGAATTCTTTTATTCATGTATTCAATATTTTTATATGATATTATTATATAATTAATTTTTTTTGTTCTTGTCAGTTGTTAAGACAAATTATTCTTATAGTCCATGTTTCTCGTTTTCTAATTTTACAAGTTAATAAAAAAGAACAAAAAAATAGTAAAATTTAACCAAAATGTTTTTTAAGTAGAAAATTCCTAAAATTTCCATCTAAATCATACTCAAGAGGTTGTCAATTGCACTATCCTTTGTCAGTAAGGATTATTATTTCTAATGCAACAAGAATAAGGTATTTTATACATCATAACATTATGTTTACTAGTTTTTTTTTGTTTTTTAAGTTAATTCTTTCTTGTTTAGTTCTTATTCTTCTTCTTTATTTAGTTTACTTGGGTTCTATAGAGCTTAATATTTTATTCTTGAGTTTTCAAGTTTTCTTGGCCTCTAGCTACATCATTTCTATTTGTTTCTATCCAATTTACTTCTTTGGAGTTATTTTACAAAGGGAATGGTTAAAACAGTAAAACTAGTGTTCTTAATAGATTAGTGAGTTTGTAAAGGCCTTTAATCAAGGTTTAGTTTGTGATGAATTTTAAGGAAATAAGTAAGGGAGTGCTATTTTACTAACATTTTCTTACAAGTTCATTATGACTCAAATTCAAAATGAAAACTTATTCGAAGACAAAGTGAGGAGGAAAGAGTAGGGATGGACCAAAAGTTTATCATTAATATAATAAAAGGTCAATATGAGCAACTTATTAGACAATTTGGTGAAGTTAAGGATAGGCTACAGGGACATGACGTTTTCATAACTAGTATGTAACATAACTAACCTATACTTACTAGGATGGATAACTTTGATGCTTATAAAGAGGATGATAATGTTGCCAACTACTTGGTGGAGTTAATCCTAAGAGGTTGTGTTGAGGCAAGTTTTAATTTATTTAAAACCCTTAATATATTGCAAGCGCACAGGTCGTGGGTGTAGTATGTGAGGTGTCAATTCCTCGAGAAGTTGTCGAACTAATCAAATTTTAAGTTACCTATGGCCTAAAGAATTATTAAAATGAAAATAAAAATTGAACAAAAAAGTAAACAAGTGAAGATGATTGATAGAAAGATAATTTGTAAAATTAACACAAAAGGAATTGAATATTGAGTGCCACCAAATTCACAATGAAAATCACATAAGAAAAATTACCAAAGTATGAGAAAGATATTTATCCTATCATCAATGCTAACCTAATAACTTTTTTGTTAATGTGGTGTCAGTTCTAGGCTATTGAATAGTGGATTACTCTCTCTTGAGTTATAATCACTAAATCCCAATTAATAAACGCTAATTAAGTCGAGTTACAGAATATGTCATCTCTTAATTAACAATCAGCCCATAACTTGTTTAGTTCTTAAGCCTTCTAATAAACAACTGAGTCTCACACGAGATCTCTCTCCATATAATTACTAATTTGATTATTTGTGTGGTCTATTGGGTCGTTTAACTCTCATTAACCAACCCAATCATTTTGCATTCGGTTCACTTTCTTGATTTATTACCAAAGCATGAAGTTACAATAAATAATCACAACACCTAAATGAATTAACACAAAAACAACTAGATTATAATTGAATCGAGTTTAAATCCCTAAAGAAAAGTTATGACATCATCATCAATTCCAAATCCATCAACATCATCATATCCATCTTACGCATCTAAAAAAGAAAAATAACAAAGATGAAAAGAAAATGTCACTTAGACAAGATCGAGATGGCTCGGGAAAGCAGTAGTAGTAGCAACCCGCTCCTCTTTCCTCTTTTCTCTCTTCTTCTTCTTTCTTCTTGCAGAAATTAAAGCTCTCCCTAAGGTACTTACTCTTTCTTTATATAGTCTTTTCTATTTTAAGTAAACCCTAAGGTTTTCCTGGGTCCAAAAAGTCCCAAATGTCCATTAGTAAGTCACCTTTGAGAGGCTTTTCGTGTTGTCTTTCGCGCAGGCCATGATCATGGCTCTTCATTTAGCTCTCTGTCACAATCAGGGCAAACTCCCCCCAACTGGATTTGTTATAATGGGGCACGATATATGTTCTCAAACATTAACAATTATATATCTGTTCTTAAACACTAACAATTACATCAAGGCACCTTAAATACACAAAATTAAAGCATAAAAGCATGCTTCAACCCATATAACACTTAAAACAAAAACATTTAACTAAATGACACATTCATAACCTAAACATACACTAATCATTCAATTTAACAACTAAACACATACTAAGCTACCCCACTAAAACATTATGTAACCTCCCACTATCAACGTCTCCACACTTAAACTTTTGTTTGTTCTCAAGCAAAGACAAAACAAACAAAACAAAAACACACCAAAATGCAACACATACACATATGCAATAATGTGACAATGACATTAAACTTCATGAAACAAATTTAACTACAAACACGTTCCTTCAAGTTGTTCTAACTTATTAACTTGTGAAATCTATGTCTAAATACTTCGGACTAAATATACATACTAATCATGACTTAATATTACATTCATTCACTCTTATCACTTACACACACACATTGATAATTATTTGGTCAATTGAAATTGTAGCTATCCTTAAGTGGCTTTTCACAAGAAATCAAGTTATTCACCAGATCACTAGGATTTATTAAACAACAATTATTTTTGTTAATTTTATTAACATGAACCCAGCCTTTTGACATGAAGGCAAACATTTATGATGAATGTCCCCCGATTACTCAACTAGGCCATGTTTTTATTAAGCGGCTTGGTTAGAATGTCATTATAGCATTTTAACATGAAAGCAAATATTTGTGATGAATGTCCCTCAGTTATTCAGCTACATCACATTCTCAACTAGCTACTAGCTCTATTCATAACTTGATTTGTTTCAAAAAGGGCTAGTGGAATAGTTATTTATTTAAGATTCATGAAAAGATACTAACGATGCTACTTATTCGATTGGCCTAAAATTATAAAATGAATGTGGTAAATTCCTAGAGTGAATGAACTAATATCGTATCCTAATTAACAAGCATATTTAACCAAAACAACCTAGAACACTAATTTTTCAAGCTAATAAAGTTTAGCAACCTAAAAGACTATGTTCAAAGCTAAATCAATTCCGTTAAGTCTTAGCCATTAACGTATTCACACAAATCACATCATGCAATTCTAAACAAAACTAACATACAACATGCAAAATTCACATTCAAATAAAAACATATAATACACATAACCTTCCCCATACTTGGACAATACATTATCCTCAGTGTGAGAACAACAAACAAACAATACATAAGGTGGGAATAAAAATTAAAAAAACATAAGAAACATGAGAATAATTGAAAATAAAAATAAAAATAAAAGACAAGGGTTAGAGTATAGAACTATTATGGTGATTGAGGCAGTGATGGTGTCGGAGGAGGAATCTCAATGTGACATTGAGATTACTTTCCTATCTTATAATTGATTAATAGAGAGTAAGAGAATTAGTAAGCCAACCCAGTCCAAATCATTAAGACTTATTTATGGAATTTAAAACAAATCTAACTACACAACAATTTAAATCTAACTACAAAATGTGCTAAGTTATAGTCATTAGCTTGACTTTACGTCTGTGGAAGCATGTTCAATTTTTTTAAAGGAAAGAGATTACTTCTTTTTCTTTCCGAATCACTCCACCAAGATACAATTTGCAGCAATGCCCATTCACCTGAAAGATTTCCTTGTTTGCATTTTCCAATTCAAGGGCTCTAGATCAAAAACTTGGGTACCGTAAAATGTCCACTCCATCACAATTTCAGCTTTCCTGGAAATAATCTCAACCTCGAATTGTATAGCAAAATTGCATCTCCTACCTTGAATTCCTTCTACTTAAGATGAGAGTCATGCCATCTCTTCACCTTCTCCTTATAAATTTTATCATTTTTGTACGCATTGGAATGAAATTCTTCGAGTTCATTTAGTTATAGAAGTCATTTTTCACCCGTTTGCTTCCAATCGAAGTTTAAAGCTCTCATTGTCCAATATACTTGATGCTATAGCTCCACAGGAAAATGACAAGCCTTACCATATACAAACCTGAAGGGACTTGTTCTGATAGGTGTTTTGAACGTAGTCCTATAAGCTCATAAAGCATCATCTAACTTTAATGCCCAATGCTTCTTAGAGCTATTCACTGTCTTTTCTATAATTCATTTTATATCCCGGTTAATGACTTCCACTTGTCCACTCGTTTGTGGGTGATAAGAAACTCAATTATAAACTCCATATCTTTTTAAGAGGGCATCAAAAGATTTGTTGCAGAAATGTGCTCCTCCATCACTTATTATAGTTCTTGGCACTCTAAATTGGTTAAATAACCTTTTGATAAACTTCTGGACAACTTTCCCATCATTAGTTGGAGATGCCATAGCTTCGACCCGGCGAGATACATAATTTACCCTCACTAGAATGTATGTGTTCCCCATGGAGGATGGAAAAGGCCCCATAAAGTCGATGTCCCATACATTGAGGACTTCAACTTCCAAAATATTAGATAAAGGCATCTCATCTTTTTTTAGAGATGTTGCCTACTCATTGACAGTGATCACACTGTGCCACGAAAACTTGAGTGTCCTTAAACAAATGTGGCTAACAAAATCCACACTCATGTACTCGAGCTGCCATTTTGTTTACTCCATAATGGCCAACGTATTGAGCTTCGTGACACTATATTAATATATCCAGCATTTCTTCATCTACAACACATCGTCTTACTAAATCATCAGCATATGTATGATACAAGATTGGTTCATCCTATAGATATCGGGTGCATTCATGCAAGAACCATTTCTTCTGTTGATATGATAGATCTGAAGGAAGTTTACCACCAGCAACATAATTTGCGATATTAGAGAATCATGGTGTTAACTCGTCCATGGAAAAGTGTGGTTTGGTTTAGTCATCATCATCTTTGAGCTTCAACAACTCGGTTGCCATACTAAATAGGTTACCAACTATTGACATAATTGTAAGATTCACTCACCTTACTAACTGTTGTACTTTATGCAAAGGAGATGAGAAAACTTCTATCCACCTATTCTTCAAGTGTAGCTTTGTTATCAACACTTGGAATGATATGTCACAAAAATGTTTGATTACTGAAGCGTCAAAAGATCTAAACCAAATCAAAGTTTGGTACACTGATATCATATTCCATGGTAAAACCAATAAATGGTGTTTTTTCATTTCTTTATCCTTTCTAGTCACTGCTATATAGGATGAAAGGAGCTCTCAAATTTTCCATGACAAATGCCTCTCTAATCAGGAACTCATCACTCATCTATTGTAGAGGATAAGAACTCACATTAGTATTCGTTTACATAAGAGGTCAGATCTGCATTTCCTTAGCTTATATTGGAAGATGTAGCTCTTAAGTGTAAGCCTTTAATTTCTCAACAATATTTTATTTGTAAGCTTATAGATAGTTTTCAACTCTTGTAATTTACAAGTTGTCCTGTATTGGTTCTAAAACTCTAGGCTGCCTTTTATGGCTTAATTTAATTACACCTTTTTTTTGAAAAAAGAATACTGATACTCTTAACACCTAATATGTAGCAATTTTCATCAATGCATCAAATGGATTGATACAAGGATAAAAAAATTATTGTTTTCATAATAGGTTTTCATTAGGAACATAGATTAGAATCATGTACTAAACCATGTTACTTTGCTTTTTATTATGAACATGGTTTAGTATATCATCATGATTCTAACCATAATCTTCACATGTTTTTCAATTAGAAAATAGTTTGGTAGATATTCATATGCAAAACCATGTTAAAAAATGTTTTCTATAAGAAATAGGTTTAGTATGCATTTGTTTTGTAAACATCTTACATGACATTGATAAGATGTCTGTTTGTTTGATCTTGTCATATCCATTTTTTTTAATTTTGAAACACATTTATTGCGTAGAAGAAAGGACACAATCTAATATGAAATTCTTTCCATTTCTCTAAAATCATTTACACGCTCCTAGTCTTAATATATTCCTCCCAAAATCTAATCATCAACTGAGAATACACCAATGTAATTCAAACTAGGTGATTAGTTCCCCTATATCCAATAAATAACTGACTTCACTAAGTTAAGCTCCATTTAAGTTGGATTTTAGGAATTTTCATATTTTAGGGATATATTTGTAAAGATTCATTTGATATAAGTAGACTTGTGATTCAAAAGTGTTTTAATAATAACTTATCACGTTCAATTTTATAGAAAAATCTATTATCCTTTTCTTTTCTTTCATTCTAGTAAATATCTTATATATCAATTCTATATTTCCTTCCGACCTCCATCGTCTTAACTTGTCTATTTGTTAAGACAATCCATTTGTAAACACATCATGTTTTTATAGCAACCCATAACTATAATAATAGAATGTGCATATGTACACTCCTTAAATCATTTTAACTTGTTTATTTATTAAGACGATCCTTTTGTTATCATGTTTTTATAGCAGCCCATAGTTATAACAATATATTGTGCATATGTGCACTACCTAATTTTGTAACAATTATTTGTTTCTAATATATGCCTTACTTGGTTATCCATAACTTGATGTTGCCATATAAACTTTTTACTAGGAATGAAATCATGGTTGTGCACATTTTCAAACTTGATTATGCTTCAAATACCTTTATCTAGTTGACAATATGTTGAGCATTGCACCCAATTCTTCTACTAGATCTTGATTTCATTCCATCCAACCCTTTTGTTTTATGCAACTAACCTCAATGATAAATAAATGTTGTATTTTTAATCTCTCAATTCTCATATTTTTATTCTCCCTTTACAGCAACTATAAAACTCATAATACATTATATAATTGATATAAATCAAATATCATTTTAAAATTTTTAAAATTCAATTTTCATTTTAAGTTCCACCTCTTTCTTAATGTTCTTTATCCAACTAACTAAGGTTGTAACATCCAAAAAACTATTTTTGTTCTTCATTTCACCACTCATCTCCATTTTACCATTATATTATACCAAAAGTACCACACCATTGTCCAAAAACTATCATTTCACTGTAGAAAATATTCCATTGGATTATACAACATATACCATCATATTTTAAATGAAATCACTACACACCTAAACATACTTCACACTAATTGAACGGGTGCCACATTAGGATATTAGCTTTTGCACACAGAAAAGGGATATTCTTTCTTGTTCTCCTTTTCAAACTCTTCTTGATTACAATAATTTTCACTTTAAACAAATAGCAGAAAAGTTAGGAACTATGTTAATCACCAAATTTGATTTTACGAATTACAGATAAATTACCATAAAAGCCTTTAAACTATGCATCTCATTTCTTACAATAACATTACCATTTGTGACTCTCATAAATGAATATGCAACTCTCAAAACTTTAAATACTAAAATTATTACCTCTAATGTAGACATCTGAATATTGGACTAACAATTATAATAGCTCGTTATGATATAAAAAAGTTGAAACCTCACCATAGTCCTAATATAATTCTTCATGCAAGAAAATAATAATAATGGTAGTTAGAAATGGTTGCTTGTGATGACGCTTACATACTGGCTTGATAGATAATATAAATATATGACTATAATAAATGACACAAAAAGTGTTTTTAGTTTGTATCTATGCATTAAAGGTAAAGGTTCATAATAACAAGCTTAAGAAAAAGGGGTGACGTATTTAAAAGTGTCTAACCTTTTAAGATTTTTTCAATTTAGTGTCTAAGATTTTAAAATTTTCAATTGAGTAACTAATATTTTAAAACTTTAACAATTCAGTTCTAACAATTATTTTTGTCTACTAAATGCTACATAGATGTCATTCTATTAGTCACACTAGTAAAAATAACATTTTGAATTAAATTACTAAGATTTTAAAATATTGATTACTCAATTGAAAAATTTAAAAGTTTAGACACTAAATTGATAAAATTTCAAAAAGTTGAGCACTTAGGATTGGTTATTGCAAAAAAATGATGAATGTGTCAGGTGGTAGGAATATACAAACTTCTAAATGAGATTCACATATAGTTTAGGTTGTTTAGCATATTTGTCTTTATCCATATCAATTAAAATTTTAACTATCAGTCATTCTTAAATCAACATAAGTAGTAACTAGATTTTCTAATATTATTTCATCTTACATGGTAGGTGATGGCTACCATTAAGAGTTTTTCAAATTAGATTCAGGATTCAAAAAAATTATGCGCTAAATAATTTGAAGCATTTTAAGGATTCATTTAGGGATTACTTTAGATTTTTATTATAAGAAGGTCGATTTGTTCTGGTTGAAACTAGAGTTAAACGAGTTGGACTGTATATCATAACTTCGTAAGGCATGGCCTTTCATTTTTGGAATGCATTTTGATTATTTTTTCAGAAAACAAAATTTGATTCGATATTTAAATAGTATTATAATTCATGTTATACGTATGTGGAGTGTCAAGAGTAATACTCTTATAAAGAATACCAACATTGGAATTTTAAAATTGTTTAAGACAAAATTAAGCACTAAAATAACTATTATCCCTATTTGCTTATGGTTAAAATCATTATTTCTTTTATTCCTTAAATAACTATCAATTATCATAGCCAAGTATATATACATATAATAATTTTAGTAAATCATTAATTAATCCATAGAATTACATTGGATTTTTTAAAAAATTAACTGGCTAATCTATTGAAATTATTAATTTAGGCTATTAACTTGTATACTAAACTTATCAATTTACCAGGAATCAATTTATAAAAGAAGACTTAAATATGTGAAACTAAACACAAACAGCACAAACGTTCCGGGCGCAGCACATGAGCATCAGTATGGCTATGCTGCACCTCGAAAGCTTTCAAACGTATTGACATATAGGGTTTCTGAATTCCGAATCCTGTGGAGTATTGAAATCCCTGACAAAATAAATAAGGGGGAAAAACTTTTACCTTTTCCGTCCCCCTTTTGGGTTAATTCATGGAACGTCTCCGTCCTAGACCAAGATTGGTGTTTTCGGGGTTCTTAAAGGCTGAGGTATGCTCTTTTTTGACAAAGCTTCGTAATTTTGTTTTCCATCAACAATTTGTACATCTGGGTATCTTCTGTTTCTTCGTTTCTTTAGCGATCGGATGATATGCTTTTCAAATTTTTTAAAGCCTCGCATGTGTTTGTCAAATTTATTGGGCTGTTGTCATTTCACTTCCTTGTTTGTTTAACCATGGGCAAATTTAAGTCATTGAATTGGTGTTCATTTTCCCTCGCGCTTGCCCGAGCTGATTTTCTTATAAAGAATAGCTATGTCGAAGCTTTATTGATTTATTATGAAGAATATACGGTGTTTTAATTGTTAATTTGAGGTAGCCATCTTGTTTTAGATATTCTAATTACTAAATCGTTCAAACTTTTGAGCTTTTTCTATCAGTAATGTGTACCTTCTGATTATGAGTAAACGGGAGTTCATTCTTTATTATGAACCGAAACATCTGTGAAGCATCTATCATATTGCTTATGCTTTGTTATTTGCTGTATGCTGCCTCCAGAATTTATTTTGCGTTTTGAGTTTTGGTGCCTCTACTTGTTCTTTTAGATTATATTGGTCAAATCTTTCAACTATTAATGTTGCTTCCTATTTCTTGTTTGGGCATGTTGTGTGATTTTATTAGTCTCGCATGCTATGGTACAATAAAATGTTTCCGGATTCAATTATTTATGCAGGTTGAAAAGATGGAGAAAATGCTAAAGGAATCAGAGAAACCATTGAACAAGGAGTTTTATCAGAAAATTGCCAGAAGTTTTAAGTGAGTTAGCTTCTATTTTATTGTAGTTTTTTAATCACGATAATGTTAGGTCACTCTTAATAGGATGCTTGACAACCAACCTTCCCACACCCTATCACCAAAAAAGAAATAAAGAGATGATGTACATGAGTCTGCTGTCCCCCGCAGCTAAAAGGAAGTTTATTGAAGATTTATGGTTTTGTGGCAGTCTGACCACATGTTGTATGCTGTCCTGTTATTGTTTTTATTACTTGACAGATTCCTTTCTTTCCTGTTTTCACATTTGTATTCTGATATGTAATTACATCTAATGGTCACCATTCAAAAGTTACCGGGTGTCTTCAAGGTGACGTTACATTCAATTTTGTCCATAATGCCAGCAGAACCTTTTTATTCCTCCAATTAGGGTAATCTTGTAGCAGAACCTTTTCATTTCTCCAACTAGCGTAATCTTGTAGTGTTTCTTGGTTAGTGATGCGTGTTGTACGTAATTCTTCTCACTTTTGCTTATTTTCTTGCAGTTCTTCTTCGGGTCGTGCTGGAAAACCGATTGTTAGATGGACTGAGGTTCTGCATTGTTACACCTTTCTGTCTTTCTGCTATTTGTTCATGCTACACTTGTTACCAACTTTCTCATGCAGTGATAACTATGACCTGTTGTTTGTGTGTATCTCACTTTACAATGATTTTTAGGTACAAAGCTGGTTCCAGAAAAGTTCACATTGTTTCCCAGCCAAGGTTGTTACTTCAACTGATACCTCAAAAGATGAATTTTCACTTCCTGAGGCTAGCCCTTCAAATAACAAAGGTGATTTTAAAGCTTCCATTGCTCCCTGAGGGAATGTCCAGAAACAAATGAAATTTAATTAGTTACATGCCATAGTTTCTTGCTTCTGGTACTTCACATTTAAATTGTCATGCAATGATTATTTGTACGCACCAGGGCTATCTTTTCTATCACTAGAGTTCATCTTCCTTTAATTGTTTGTTCTGGTTATGAAAAAGTCTGCATTAACATCTTTAAGAGAGGAATTGATTCTCGACTTTGAATATTTGATGGAAGGTGATCAAAAGAAAAGCAAATCTCCATGGATATATTTAAGTGTACTGTAATCAATAACTGTTTACTTCACTGGAACCACTTGACATGCAGTTGGGATCAAACTCAGGGAAAGCCAACTCACTTGAGGGGTCCTAAATTTATTGTCATTCACTTGGATGTCCTTGTAGTTTTTACTGAATGCAGATGCATTTTAGACACTGATTTAATAATCAATGACAAAATTGAGGAATTTCCGTGTTAATATGGTTGAGAATATTGAGGTAGATGAGCAACAAAAGAGAATTTTGTAGTCTTTTCTCCTTGGAGTTCCTTTGCCTATACGTCTTGACAGTTTTTATACATGAATTTAGTCTCAGTAAAGCAGCCAATTCTTTCCACTCTTTGTTGAGCTTCTGTGCCTGGTGTTAGCAGCCAATCCTTTACATTATTTGTTGAACTTCTGTGCCTGGTGTTGGTTCTCTATAAAAACCTTCAATATGATAATGATTTTATTTCCAATAACAATGGTGTTTGTTCTAAAGCAGAAGAAAAGGTACCAGATCTGTCTGAGTTGGAATTTGAGGCCAGATCATCAAAAGATGGGGCATGGTTAGTACAAATTATGTCTATTGATAGCTATTTTGATTTGTGTATCTCTACACATAAAATATGCCTAGATGGTTAAAGCCTCAAGGGCCTTTTTTGAGGCTATAAAAAGTTATCAAGGATCAAAAGGACCTTCCTGGACCCTTGAGTGTAATGTCCATTTCAATGCCTATATCTTCAAAAACTATGATCCCTAGTGCTTATTGGAGAAGGTCAATTTTACTTTGGTATATACTTAACAAGAAGTTAACCTTCATTTACATCTTTTATGGGAAATTTGTCAGTGAATTGATTTCAGTGTTTACTGATTTCATTTTGGCAGGTATGACGTAGATATGTTTATCTCTCATAGGTTTCTTGCATCAGGAGAAGCTGTAAGTGCATATTTAGATCGTAATATGGTCCTTTTTATATTCAGGAGAGATATTTTGCATGTGAACATTAATGCAAGCTTGCTACTTCAAAGTAGAACGAAAATTGAATTCTGTCTGCCAAAATGAATACGGCAAGAGTTATAGGTCTTCATGGACCATGAACTTAATTCATTGGATATGAGAGTATCAGACAATTCTTTCAACAAATTATGTGATGAAAAATATCATTTGTTAAAGGAAGTTCGTGTTAGATTTGTGGGATTTGGAGCTGAAGAAGATGAGTGGGTGAATGTGAAAAATGCAGTACGAGAACGCTCAATACCTTTTGAGCATTCAGAATGTCATAAAGTACAGGTTGGAGATCTTGTATGCTGCTTCCAGGTGATTTCAATCGATTATACACTAGTTTTCAGCAATTGTCTGTTTGCTTTCTCCGCTGAGAATTAATGGTTATACCGCCTTGAAATAGGAAAGGAGGGATCAAGCAATCTATTATGATGCACATGTAAAAGAAATCCAAAGGAGAATGCATGACATAAGGGGTTGCAGGTGTCTTTTCTTGATTGAATATGATCATGATAATACCGAGGCAGGTGCCAGTAATTCTGCTTTCATCTTGATAGTTGCGTACATGGAAAATTAATGTTATAGATTTCTTATTTTTGCCAGGAGCAAGTTCGATTGAGAAGATTGTGTTCCAGACCGACTTATTAACTTTACGAAGTCCAGATCTTTCTCAGCAGTTTAGACTTAAAAAGAGTATGTGTACTCAAGTTGAACGCCTGTACTCATAAACAGATATCTACATGCCCTAGTATAATTAAATGTCTGTGCTCATATTGTATCATTCATCTATCATTCTTTGATGCCAAGTCCCCAATTATTTGCCCACATGAGTTCTCTCTTTTATCTCATTTTGCAGCATGTTCAATTGTGAGGGTTTCTTCAAATCAGCAAAGCCTCCAAATGCTAAGACACTTACACAGTGATAGTAGATCCTTAGCATCTTAAGGAACGGATTGGAAACGAATTTTGTTGTAGCCTGTACTTCATCATTCTCAAGTATATTCCTAATAAAAATCCTCAATCAAATTTGGGGCTGCTTGCTCTTTCAATAGTTAGTCAACGTATTAAAAAATGTCGAAACTGAGGGTACTGTAGAAAATTATTTGCACAAAGTGTAAACCGAAGTCCGTAAAATCTAGATCCCAGTTAGCAATCAGCAGGGCTCTAAATGGATGATATTGGATCACATTCGATTGAGAACTCTCAACAGTTGAATACGGTACAAACCAAGCCTTCTTCCGGATCAATGATCTCCAAGTTTACAGTTGTATCCACCTTTTTGACACATTATAAATATGCAGGTTATAAAGAGTTTAATCAGGAGGCAATAGCAAAACTATCCTCATTGCCTTGGGAGTTCTGCACATGCTAATCATTAATAGCGCGAAAATACAATTTAACAGTCGGTATTCTTAACAATGAAAAAACAATGATACTTATCTTCCGCACTTCAAGTATACAGCCGATCCATACAAATTCAAACCATAACGTAACACAGGTTGCCAAGTTCCTTAGTTAAATCCATAACACAGTTTCTGGTGCACAATTTCTGTAATAGAAAAGGTTAATGATAGGTTACTTGTTAACACAAGATTTCTCTATGCTGAAAGCTCTACATGGGTGTAGGGGAAGAGAGGGGGTGACGGTGATGAAGAGCTGCATACCATAAGTATGAAGATGAAAGCCTTTGGAAGATGAAAGAAACAACTGAAGACGTTGATCCCCATAAGCAAGGACAAACTGCCACAACAGAAGATGCAATAAGTAAGATGCTTCCAAAAATGGTTTGTAAAACCAAATAGCAGATAATCAATTCACTTACCAATAGGAAATTACGCAAAGAGGATGCTATTTATAGGAAAACTTGATCCAACTCTGGTTTCTACTTGGTTGCATAGACTAAGCGGGACTGAAGTTCAAAGTCCCAGCACTTGTGCAGAAAATCAACAAGTTCTGAAACTGTACAAGATGTATTGCCCACAATTTTTCAGCTTTGAAAATCTTCTTGTGTGAAAACAACAATAATATCACCACACTACATAACAAACAAAATAAATGAAGTATTCAAAGGAAACCCAAGCAACTGTTAACATTAATTGTTATAAAAAATTATTGACTGGACAGAAAATATACAGGTTGATGGCTGAAATAAGAAAAATTGACTAGCAACTAACATAGGAAATGCACAATTGAAATGATGCATGTAAATGGTGATGCGTAAAAAAAACAGTAGGAAGCAAATACTTGATGTATTAGGTCTGTGCCCATGTAGAGCAGAGAGCATAAGAAGAATAACATAACATTGGCAAACCCATTCTGTTGAAGATTTGATGGAGGAGAAAAAGAGGGTAGGGTATTTGCATACCCCA
Source organism: Erythroxylum citrifolium (assembly GCA_026284465.1). Classification (NCBI taxonomy): domain Eukaryota; kingdom Viridiplantae; phylum Streptophyta; class Magnoliopsida; order Malpighiales; family Erythroxylaceae; genus Erythroxylum; species Erythroxylum citrifolium. The sequence continues at coordinate 31,401,186 of JANKOE010000008.1, read as the reverse complement.
GAACAGGAACAACCAAACCGATCATTTTTACATGGAAAATGCACCAGTTTGTTTATCCACAGGAACAGTTATAAGTATCATTCATAGCATAAAAGTGTATATTTGTGGAAGAAAAATTACAAAGTACTCACTAAAGTGTACAAATTAAGCACATCCGGACATCAAACAAGTACGGAAAGAAAGATCACAAGGATCATTTTCAATAAGTCAAGAAGAAGCAGCAAAGCAAAGTTTAAGTACAGACGGTAGCCACTGAAGTCCACTGCAAAATCATGATAAGACGGTCTCCAAAATTATCACCAGTGATGAAACTTAACCTGTGCACACACCTTCAACTAGGTGATCACTTCGTAACTATACAAGCTTCTTTAGGAACAAATAATTAATCCCATCCTAGATGATATGTAAATTCTATCATTGACTGGGAAAAATATCGACACAATTGAAAGACTGTGCACAGGTTTTTGTAAGAGATATTGTGTGATCGCGGCAGTAAAGTAGAATTTTGCATACATAGACTCCATAATGCAGAGATAAGTCGTTCTTATTTCTGCAGATCTTTGCTTCTTGGGCTTTTCTTCTGTCATAAAAAGGCATGATCATGAAATCCCAAAATCCTTTGTGGCTCATGAGACAGTTCTACCGTAGCAAACTGATGCAATATAGAGATTCTTTGCCCATTTCTCCTGAAAGATGAAAAGTAGATTGACAGTTAAAAAGTCAAATGAAGACAGCAAAACAATAATAAGAATGAACTCAAAAACTAACCTTGACATGTGTACTAGGAAAAGCAGATGTTCGGAGTGTCTCCTGAGTTTCATCAGTAGGTTTTCTTCTTGGCACACTAAGAACAAAAGCAGCTTGGTCCCATGTTGCAGCTGTTGACGTAATACGGTAGCCATTATCCCATCTACGATGAATCCCTTCACTAGGATACAGAAAATCCAACTCCACAACCTATCATTGTGAGGCATAACAGAAAAATATTAGAAGAAAATTTCTCAACTAAAAGCAGAGATCTAGAAAATTTAGTCAGACCTGATCTGAGAACCCTGCACCACGGGACATAACGATTGCCCATCTACTTCCAGCAGTGGCCATAGCAGTGACATAGAAACCCTCTCTCCACTTCTTGTTGATCCACTTGAAAGGAAATGAATCACTAACTTTATATGATTGCTGTAAATACTGGGTGCCTATAGTCATCGAAGGTAAAGTTAAAAGAAATTTTGAAATTTTTTTACCTAGTAAGATTATAAAGATACATGGACTAACCCTTGGACATAACAACCAATGAGCTCCCATTATTAGCTCCAGCAATTGCACTTATGTAGTAATTCTTCTCCCACTGTTCCATTATCCATTCCTTTAAAATAAAGAATGAGTCAAGAGATTAGAAAAAGGCATTTAAGTTGAAATTCTAAGTGGCACTGATAAGAAGCTGGATGGAAATATAGGGATATTATTGATAATAGCTATAGCCTCGAAGGTAAATTCCTCCAGACTAT
>JANKOE010000008.1:31381867-31399578 GCA_026284465.1 Erythroxylum citrifolium | reverse complement strand
TCCTCCCTACCTTAGTGACTCTCCTAGCATATGTCAATATGGGTTTAGGACCCATATTGCTAACAGTGTTGCTATCAGGCACAAAATGTCATGCAGATATGCAAACCATATTAACCAACTCAGACTATTATGTAATACTGCTCAGGGATGTCCCTTAACCAACCTTGTGGAGGAAGTATGGAGAAAGCTCATAAAGTTGGGCAGTAAACCCAGTGCCAGCATCCATGATTAAGGCCCATAGGTTTGAGCAAGAAGCCACACTACTAATAAACAATCCATCTTCATTTCCTTTCTCTATGTGCTGGGGCAGTCTAACATCTGCAACATTATAATGATACCTACAACAGGAGATGAGGACATCAGACTTGTTTTTACCTTCACAAAAATTGAATTAACTTGATGGTAATTATCAGACACACACCTCTGCTTCATTGGTCGACGTGCGTTGTACACACTGATCCATTGTGTGGCAGGCATTCCCATCCTTACCTTTTTCTTTGGTTGTTCATCTTCTTCTTCTTCCATTGTCAACCGTCCCCTCTTATGACCAACCTGATATATGAGCTTCAGAATACAAAGATAACAGGTTAAAATGACATCCCCAATACAATAGAGGAATTTATGGATAATTAATCAACAATAATATGTCCATTCAAAAGACAAGAGGTACCTTCTGAGCACCATCCGTGTTTATAGGTCTGATATCTGGATTCGGACCAACAATCCCATCAAAAAGAGAGATGTATTTTGCATAGTTAGGCTCTTCATCAAACTTCAAATTCACAACATACTCAACAAACTGTCTAAAAGGCTGAGGACAAAAGCAACATAAAGTTTCAGGAGAGGTGGCCATCTTCTTTTTGCAAACAAGGAAACCTTTGTTTTCCCCCTACAGAAACAGCTGCATTAGTAAAATAATAAGGCCTATATGTTCATAAACCTTTAAGAGTAGATAACCAGCAAACCTGATATCCTTGCCATGGAAGCCGGCCACGAAGAAGAAAAATAAGGGTGTATGCAAGAGATTCCAAGTCATCTCTCCTACTACCAGTTCTACCAAGATGAGCATGTACACTGGCATATCGCACTGTTCCCCTGAAGTATGGTCATGAATAAGCAATAATAAAGTTCAATGTCCCAACACAGTGGGGCCTATTGACAACAGAAAACTATTTACTCAACCTGAAAACATCTGGCCGTTGATCATATTCGACATGCAGTCCAGTTGCATTATCACGCCACTTAGTTGCTGTAAGATTAATTGTTAATAAAAAGAGTAAATATCACTATCTTTCACTCCAGAGATAGCACTTAGTTCCAAAAAAAATAAAGGTAGATTAAACTACTTACCCAAGCCAAGGTCTACAAGAAACAACTTTTTCTCATCCAGGGTTCCTGGAGGGCCAAGCAAGAAGTTCTCAGGTTTCACATCTCCATGCACATATCTGCCAGAGAAGAATAAAGCAACCTAATTATATTGATTTTCCTTTTCAGGGCATACCACATCAAAAGAAACAAGGTATCTCACTCAATCACAAATAACTTGTGCAGATTTTCCATAGAACAGATAGATAGATATGCCAATGATTGGAATAAGAACACCAAAAATCTGTAAATTTAGGCTCTTAGATTTTAGCATTGAAGATCTAAAAGTATAGGTTTAGGAATCCGACCTGCATATCTGTAAACAACTAGGATCTTAGTAGGGTTGCAACAAACAAACTAATAGTATCACAACAATGGATTCCTAGAAATCATTTCTTTAGATTCAGAATCACTAGGAAAAAAAAGCGTCAAACTTCTCACATAAGAGTTGCAGAATTCTATAGAACTCGCTTTCTTAATCCTAACCTAATCGAGAATCCTTTAAAATCCCCATACTAATTCAACTTCTATTAACGAATAAACCTCAGTAAAATGTACCATAAAGGAAAATAACTCCTAAACTATTATGAAAAATAGCAAAGAGACATTAACTAAAAAATCTTAACGCTTCAGCTAAACTCATTCTCTGTCAAGGTTGTTGAATAAAATTGTTACAGGAAGACTACAATGATGTTGCCAACAGTCACATGTTAAGAGCCTCATACATGACAGCTTTAGGATCAAAAGTAGATGTGTAATAAATGCATCAGGAATGTCCAATGTGTTCTCTATCCATAGAGCAAGGAAGCGAGCACTAAATTGTACTAAAATAAGAATGATAAATGTTCGCTTGAACAATGTCTCCCGCTGTATGCAAATAACATGGAAACAGTAAAGTGGGAATAATTGTATAATACCCTTTAGAGTGCATCTTCTCCAATATAGAGATAGCTTCAATAGCAATGCATGCAACCATTTCAATAGACATCCTGAAAGTTGAACAGACGACAAGGTTAAAGAATGAATAGAAATGAATCAATGTATTTCGCTCAAACAGGTTCATTCATAGTAGTAAACAAATGATAATTGAATTAAAGCTTCCAAAGGAACTTACGTATGTGAATTGTTGTTCCAAACATCCCATAAACTTGGCCCAAGCATGTCCATCACCTGAATGCAACAAGGATTCGTTGTGGTAATAGAGACGTAGAACGAACAGAGACCATTTTAACAGTTTGATGAAATACATACAAATTGTAAAATTGATGGTTTCTGGAAATTTAATTGAGCTGAAATTTAGGATTTTAGGGCTAGAATTCAACAAATTAACAATAGGTGCAGATCATAATCACTCCTAAAGTTTGTATCAAGAACTAGGAATCACACCTAGGTTTTGAAACAAATAAAAATATAGGAACAACACCAATAGGATTTTAGAAATCACTTGTAGAGTTTAAGAATCACTCCTAATTGCCTGAGAAACAGTCTTAAAGGAAAAACATCAAAATAGAAACACTTTCCTTTCCTAGTAAGGAAAACTAGATTAATATGTTTATTCTGCACCAAAATAGCCTACTAAATGAGTAGCCTATAAAGCTAACAACTGCAAAATAAGAAAGCTAATTTGAAGCTCAAACAGCATACCATAACATAGTAGTCACCCTGCCGACCTTTGTAATGAACTCGTGGCACACCATGGCTGCCTCCAAGGGCACTATACACGCAACAGGTATAAAAAAAATGTCATAAGACGGTTTTACATTTGCTTCATATTATGACAATTAAACATTAGAATGCGAAACGAAGGATCAAACTCACTTGTAAACTTGCCATTCATAAGGAGGTCCATAATTGCATCCTTTGCTGCTTCTATGCTCAAATTTCAAGGCTACCTAAGGGTTGTATAAACACATGAAACAATATAATTGGCATTACATATGACAAGCAACATAAACCAAGCAGCTATTAAGAAAGAATGCGGGTATACCTCCAGAGCTCCAGAGGCTACTCTTTCACTTGTACTAGTTGGACCAATACGGCGACCTACATATACCTGTCCAAACCCTCCTTTACCTAACTTCCTCTCTATTCTGTAGATTGGTGAGCCCCCAACTGATACCTGTTATGAACAATTACAATTTTTTTTAAAAAAAAGGGGAATGATTTTGATAATCCAAACGAATAAGAGCAAGCAGTACACAAAGAAAAGACCCTAAGAGAAATGATTTTGATAATCCAAACGAATAAGAGCAAGCAGAACACAAAGAAAAGACCTTTTCGGGGAGAGGAGCCGTGCTGCCCTCGTCCTCGGCTCCAGGACACTTGTCGGCGCTGCGGCCGCCACTATCGTATTCATCCATCGTCTTCTTCTTTCAAAACGCTAGCCTCGTCTTCTAGCTTAAACGGCGTCGTAGCAGGATCCAAATAGCGATCACGCTTCTTTCCGTCTTCTCACAAGTGAGGTTATCTGCAGCCTGATTTCTGTGTTGGGCTACGCAGCTAAGGCATCTTAGGATGCATGGAGGTTGGAGAGATTTCATGGAGGTTCTAGAATCATCTTGTCAGATTTTGGAATTAATTTTAACAAAGAAAAGCAAAACTAGCGGACTTAAAAAAGAAGTGTTAAAGAGAAGGGGGAGAGGAACTAGGGTTTGGGTAAAGCGAGAGAAAATGGGAGATCCGTTCTGCGGAGGTAAACGAAAAGAAAGGGGATTCTCCTAATACACATCCAATGGACTGTCCGTTTGATTGATCTTTCGTTTTTATTTTTTCGTTTTTTTGGTGTGGATATCATATCATATTATTATGGATTTTATTTATAAATATCATTTTATTTTATCCCAAAGGGCTTTCAGAGTTCCAACTAAAACCATAAATCAAACCCACGCCAAAATCCAGTTTAAAAGACAAGCCCAAAATCACAGGCTAAAAATCAACTTGGGTCCACGGCTGTAATCAAATGAGTCCATTTCAATCAATCTTAAACCTTAAGTCAAAGTCTCCCCTAAACTTTAGTCCTCCTCTTTTAAAGTTTTTTTTTGTTATTCTAGAATGTCAAATTGATTCAATTGTATTAAGTTATTAAAATTGAAGTAAATCTAGAGTATTAATTACATAGGAACTATATCCCTTGTGTCTTTTAACGAAGAAACGGAATTTGATAAAAGATAATCAAACTATCAAAAACAATATAACTAAATTAATGAAGAGGAAGCAATAAGATAAATGCTAGGACTTCGCGTTTGACTTGTGTAGAATTTCGAGTATAATACAATACTCCTTCCGATTCATAATAAGTGTCGTTTTAGAAAAATGCACGCTTATTAAGAAAGCTAATGAAATTATAAATATACCCTTATTAATACTCCCATAAAGTTACCTCGTGACCTCCATGAGTTATAAATGGTTGATAAGACTATAAGAGAATGAAGTAATTAATGCTTTTAGAGTTTCAATGTTTCAACTTTTAGATTTTCAATGTATTTAAGCACTGCAACTCTTTATCTTCGTTTCTACAGTTTATATGGGCGTCCCTTCATTTCCACCCATTTTCGATTCTTGCTTGTATATGGGAAGGAAAAGTTTCTTTCTCACCCATTTTTGATTCTTGCTTGTAGATTATGCTTGTAGATTATGTATAGAGCTTTTATATTTAAATAAATAAATGAATGTTGTTAAGAACTGAAAAGTTTGAAGCAAATAAAAAAGAAACACGATGAAGTGCATTGAAAAGATAATTTGCAATAATTAGCATGTGAGAGAAATTGCATATTAAATTGTCTTGAAATTGTGATTTGTGTAATTAAGATGAGAGAGAAATTAAAGGCTAAATTTGGAAGTAAAATTATAAACATGCATTCAAAGTCAAGAATGACACTTATTTTGAATAATTAAAATGTATCTAAAACGACATTTATTATGAATCGGAGGTAGTATTTATTATCTAGTTTGAAATAACAATTAACTTATATTTATATCCTCTCCTAAAGCACACATGTATATTCAACTAGGTAATTACCAACCTTAAACATGTAATTCTACCTAGTCAAATTCATTAAGCATATTAATCAATTTGGTTATCACAATAGTTTAAGATATTTATATCTTTAGATTTGATGTATTTATTCTCTTAGTGCATAAATCATATTTCACCTTATAGTTCTCATACAATATTTAAGATTGAATCTATAATGGTTAATTATAAACTCAACAATTAAGAATCAAGAGAATAAATTCAACCAACAAATAATCAAATCATGCATTAATAATTAATAATCCATTACAAGCTATACCCGTATTCCTAACTAATATTTTTATCCACTAAACACAACTAAATCAAAGCATAAACAAGTGTTAACAAAGGGAAAGAATGAAGAAAAGAATTAGAGAAATTGTTAAGATCTCCTCTAATCTTGCTCCCAATCCTCTTTTGATGCTAAGAAAAAATAAAACCATGAAAACTCCAATAAGGTGGTTATCAAATACCCTCCAAAAAATCCTAAGTTAATGAAGTATTTGTGGTTATACAAATAGTCTTAAGTTGCTTGTACTGGTGATTTAATACATCCAAAGGAAATTATTTTCCTTGTAACACCAATGTTGGTTAGCTTTTGAAACTTCTTGCATAAGTATTATAACGAGTATAATGCTTGACATCAAGTTTAACTCCGACATGGGTTAGATTTTGTTTCTCAACATTTTCCATCCAATATAAGATCCATGCCTTACACCATGTTTTAACTTACAATAGTTACTATTGATACTTTAGTTCTTAAACCTCATGAGAGACAAGCACATGTCTTCTTTGTAGTCTAACTCTCGTTAGGCTTTTTCCACCAACTTCTCCAATTGTCGACATCTTAAAAAATCAACCTCTGATGCCTTTTAAAAGTTGTTCATCTTGTTAGCTTATAAATGATTCCTAAATCACCTCTGGATTAGACAACTATGAAAAAACTTGTGCATAATTTCAAGATTTCTCCTTAAAATCATCACATATAAGATAATAAACTACATATATGAAAATATAATACAATCTATAAAAAAACATATTATAAAAAATGTAAAATTACAACCAATTTAACCCCTAATAATATGCAAAATATCAATTTATCAAATTATCTCATACTTAACGTCATGCTTGTTATTAAGCAATCAACAATAACAAACCTTAGCTACTAACCTAAACTTAACTAAAACAAGAAATACTTCCACTTTTATAGGTATATAGTGACATTTAGCATACTCCATAAGAATTTAATCTCTTAGATGTCTCTAGAGAAAAAATTATAGTCTTCTAAGGGTTTACTTAAATGCTACCAATAAACATCGATCAAAACTCATTATTAACTTAAAAATTAACAATACAAGATATACAAATTTAGGTCTCCATCAAATTACAAAATTAAAACATATAATATTTCTTAAGTAGATCATTATATAGACAAAACAAAGGAAACACTATTCTGCCTCTTTTATTAAGTTTAAACACTATAATTTGACATTTTCTCACAAGATATCACTCATTTGTATAAGTGTTTGAAATTTTGATAGGGTACTCTCATCATCTTCTTATGAAATTGAACTTGTCATAAGAATGAAAATCATTTAATCTCCACTATTTAAATAGATATATAAAAACAAAAATTAAAAGGACTTTGAATAGGATTGTAATGAGTCCAAAAGGGATAAGTGAGTTAAATATTAAAAGTGAATTAGAGAAGCAAAAAAGTTTTGTAATTAGTATAGCAAGAGCAAATAAATTAAAAAAGTATATATACACACACTCATTACGTCACCAACGCCTTATGTCTTTGCAATAACCCCTTTTTCCTTCATTGTTTTCAAGCATAGGAAGCGTGCCAATCAAAAAACATTTATAAAGTTTTCTTTTTATTCATTTTTATTCATTATTTTTCTTTTGAATTTCTTTCTTTTATTTATATTTTTTCAACTAACACAAATTCTCCTTTCTTTTACATTACCTTATTCATATGTATAACTATCTCCCTCATACTAATTTCTTTGTATACAATACTTGTAACATCTCGTTTCCATACTAAGGGTTAGAACCCTAAATTTTAGTAATTGAGAAATAGCAATGAGAGATTAGAAAAATGTATTTCATGCTTATGCATAATGTTAGCATACACACATGTGAATATTGATTTTTGCACACTAAAATGATCATACATGCATTCATTGATATTTTTCGGGTATAATTGATCTATAAATATGATTATATATGGAATTGTGAATTGTATGTATTAAGAATTGAATTTGAGAGTATAATTATTGACTTAGAGTTTTTGGTGAAAATTTGGGAAAATTCTGTAATTTTAAGGGTATATTGGACTAGGAAAAATGTCAAGTGGCAGAACAATTGATGAATAGTGGTAGAAATAAATGTCAAATGCTAGTAGAAATTTTTTTTGAATGACATTAAGATTTAATGGCAAGTATCATTGAAAATTGGGTTGAAAATTGGAAGCAAATGGACTAGCTTATTAAAAGATCAAGAAGACCTTGAGAGAGTGATATATGGCAAGTGACACACTTGTTAAGTCACGTTTTTATTAAGTGAAAGACCATATTTTGGTCTTTCACTTGCCAAAAGCGACACATGCTTCATTTTTCCTAACTTCATTTCTTCATCTTCTCCATTCCTCTCCTTCAGCCACGACATTCACTCTCACCTCACTATGTTGATTTTTATCCAAGTCCTTCACTTTATTTCTTCAAGATTCATTGTCTTCTCCTTCTTTTTGCTAAAAGACCCAACCCATTTCACCTTGAAAGTCGATTTTCGTGGATGTTGAAGGAGCTAGGATTTTTGGAGATTCTTGAAGAATCCTTTGGTAAATCAAGTAAGTAACCTATTATTCTTCATGGCTTTGATGAATGATGCATGTTTGATGATAGTTAGAAGTAAAATGAAGTTGAATATATGTAGTAAGTTAATGATGAATGTGTATATATATGTATGTTCTATTATTAATGTTCATGATCAATCATGGACTATAATTTGTTTATGAACGATATTGAGTTGAAATGGAGTTAGAATGATGGGAAGATGAGGAGAAATTAAATTAGAAATGATAGACAAGATTAAGGTAGTGAATATAGTAAGTAAAGAGTTAGAATCTGGAAAATTGGAAGATGAGTCATGATTGTGCTTCTGTGAAAGTTCACTACGGCCAACTCCTTGTTTCATCGTGGCCAACTTGCAGGATTTCCTCTCTAGAAAAGTTTGCTGCGGCCAACTCCTGGCTTTGCCGCGGCTAACTTTCCTACACAACTTAAACATGCTTCGGTATTTTGACAATACCTTGTTCTATAGTTATCCAAATGAGATGATTTTTAATTTGGAGTTAACTAGAGACATAGGGCTACAAATTGTCTGAAGAAATCAAATTTTAATTCAGTCTCTAGTAATTTCAATTTTTGGATGGAAGTTGAGTACAGGGCACTATTCCAGTATAAGAACAGTCCGAAAAAATTTGGAGTATAACTTTTAGATTACTGAACCTAATTGAATGATCTTGGTGTCATTAGAAACTTAAGAGATAGGAGAACAATTTTCTAGAAGAAGTATTGCCAAATTACTTCATTTGCATTGTCTACATGATCAAGAATAGTAGACCCAAAAGTCAGTTTTTGGAAAAATCTTCAATGATTCATTGGGTTATGAAATTAGATTCAAAGTGTTTATTTGAGGTATAAACCATAAGTATAAACAATACTTATGATAGTTTGGAAATATGAATGTTTATATGACGAGAATGATAGAGCGATACCCGGGATTGTCATTAAGCATGCATTGTACACATTCCATATACACATTTGTGCATAAAGGAATACTTATAATTGTGCAATTATTAATGTCTGTGCAACTTGTGTATTGCATAATTTGGATGTACAGGATAAACGTCCGCATTCAGACATTTCCAGATCATGGAAGCTAATGCTAATCTGGAGTGTTTTGTGAGTTGACCTAGATGGTCTTACTTATTGATTACTTTGTTCCTATTATGTTTGAATTATCTTATGAATGTGACCTTGATTGTGTTGATTCTGGACACTGATGGTCCGATGATTTTGATGCATGAATGTGATATTGAAGTGCTCCTTGTATGTGAATTTGATGAAATAGGTAATATCTAACTTGATTGTTAAATTCTAAAGAAACATGTGAATATGCATATGATTGAAAAAGTGTTTCTCAACATTTATGTTGAATGTTGGACCACGGTCTGACGATAAATGTATTCTGAATGTGAATATGACATATGAAAGTGACTGATTGATCATATAAGAATGTGAAGCATTTCATTACATGAATGCATGAAACATAAAGGCTGTTGTGACTGAAGTAGCCATCGAAAAAGAGCTTAAAGCTCATAATGTGAAAAAAAGAGCTTAAAGCTCAGAAAGTGGTTAAGAGCCAAAGGCTCATTATGTAAAATGAGTCCGATATCTCCCACGGATATGGGACAGTTATTAATGAGCCCGGTATCCACAATATAGGACAGTTATAGGCACTTGATCACAATAATAACAATTGAAAGTGAGTCTCATGAGTACTGCATATGCATATGATAGTTATGATTTAAATAGCTAACTGATTTCTAAATGTGATATGTGTTGTATATGAAATGTGAAATGAATGCTCAAGTGATATGTGATTAAATGATATGAATTATATGATTATATGAATTGTATGTGTTATGTGATAGAGTGAGCCATTGAGGATGGTCACTCACTGAGTTTGCAAAACTCACCCAAAATTTGCAATATTTTTTAGGCTTAGGAGAGTACCCCGTTAGGCAAATGGGAGTATACCCACTACATTCAAGTCAGAGATAGAGGTTGAGATCAGTTCACGTCTGCATTTTTATTTCTTATTTCTGTATCAAATTGTGTTTTTCGCACTGATTGTATCATGTGTATTTAAATAATTCTGTTTTGTAATAACTTCCCAAAAGAGAAAGGTTTGTAAATGAGATTGATCTTGAGAATAACAGTAATAAATGTGACTGTGATGTTACGAAAGAAAAGAATGGGCCCAAGTTAATTATTGTTTTTCGCATATGCGTATGATAAATTGGAAAAATTTGTACTGAGTTTCAAGTGTTTGACTGTTTTAGCATGCCACCCTTATGGGCTATTTACTCAGACATCACTTAGGATGTCAGGTACGTGTCTTGTGAGGGTGGGGTACTACAATACTTAATAACGATGAAAAATCACAAATAAAAGCTCGATTAATAAAAAATTATAGAGTAATTACTTATTTTTCTTTTAGGCTTAAGGTTCTTTAGAAAAGGTTATAAAAGGCTAAATTTTCATATAAGGATCAAGAGGGTTCACTAATGAATTAATATACAAAAAGGATTGGCAATTTGAATCAAACTCAATCGTAAGTTTCTTTGTCACTTTAATGTTAGTATACATCTTACATGTAATCTCAAAAAGATGAAATTCAAGTTCTAGAATTTCAAATTCAATGAATATTTGAAATAAAAGAAATATCACATAAAGGCCCCAATTTCTCACTCAAGTCAAATTCAAGCATCTTCACTTAACAAAGTTAGTTTCCTACCATTTATAAAGTCAAGATTTATATTGAAACTACTAAATTTTAATAATCATATTCAACTAACTGTTGTGCATAAAGTTGTTTTATCCACCTAAAGTAACTTATGATAACCAAAACACAAAACAAACACAAAAAGTTTGAAAATTTTACTACAACTACATCAATATGAATTCACTCCCCACACTCTGAAAAATATTGTCCTCAATATTGAGCAACAAGAGCAAAGTAATAAATGGATCCAAAATAATAATCGAAAATCTAGAAATTGAAATGGAAATTTCTCCTCATGAAATACTCTTTCATACTCAAAATCTATAAAAACAATCAAAATTTTTTAAGGTACATAAATAATAAAATTCAAATTGCATATAATATTTCAATATTTTCAATTTAAAAAAAATAAAAGTTAGTTAAACATTACAAAATTAAAAAAATCATATAACAACCCAAATATAATTTTATGGATATATAGATATGTATCCATCTCATCCAAAGTGACTCTTTGTCCTCTAACACTCTCTATAACCTTTAAGCATTAAAACATTCTTAGTTATACTTATGGGAGTAATCCCAAGTGTACCCTCATCTAAGGGTTTGTATAACTCCACCCATTGAGCCTTTGCATTGAATTGTCTTGCATTAGTTTTACCTTATAAAAACTTTCTCATTAGCTCTTCGTTTTGATTAGGCTTTTAGATAAGAACATATGAACACTCTAATAAATATGCACAGAGTTGACTATAGGTTTCAAGAGATGAAGTTTACCTTTGAAAAAGAGCAACTCATTAGTCCAACTCCCCAATCTTTTTTATTTTTTATTTAAATCAAAGCCAAGCATTCCTTAAATTGCAACCTTCTTATCACTAATGGGAGCCCCAAGTACAATAGAAGAGGGGGTTTAATGCATATGATAGTCAAAGCTTTAATCCTCTCCACGTGTTGCATTTCACTAAAGGCAATAATGATATGACTTTTGTTATAGTTTATGTCTAGTCCAGGTAGCTCTTTGAACCTCCTTAAGGACTTCATCAAGACTTATATAGATTTTGTGTCTATCTTGGAGAAGAATAGTAAGTCATCTATAAAATATAAACTAGTTAGTTTAATCCTCTTACATTTCTTGTGATACTTGAAGTGGCCATTCCTCATGATTTTATGTTTCAATAGAAGAGTCGAAGCTTATATAAAGGGAATAAATAGACAAGGAGAGAGAGAATCTCCTTGCCTTACTCATCTTTCCCCTTTAAAAAGCTTAGATGGTACTCATGCAGAGGAAATGCAAGTTATCACCCAACTTTTGAAATTAAGAGGGAAACCATATGCCTCAAGCAAGTCAAGAATAAAATCCCAACTTATGAAATCAAAAGCTTTCATGACGTGAACTTTGATAGCACAATTTTGTGAGTAGTTTTTTCATAAAATAGCCTTTCAAAAGCTCATGAGCAATAAGGATATTGCCACCAATTAGTCTACTTAGGAGAAAAGCATATTAATTGTCACTTATAATAGATTGGAGCACTACTCTCAATCTATTAGCTAAGATTTTAGCAATGATTTTGTATATAAAATTACAACAAGCAATTAGTCTAAAGTCCCTAGAGGATGAAGGGTTGGGGATCTTAGGAGTAAGGCATAGAAAAGTTTTATTGATCTCTTTGAGTAGATTTCTAATAGTGAAAAAATCCTTTACTACTTGCTTTATCATATAACCCATGTTTTACCAAGCCTTATGAAAGGAAAAACCATTTTTGAAAAAATGAATAGCTTCATTTAGTAACTCCTCTTGATTAGCAAACAATGCTCCATTTTGTGAAATAGTTGAGGACATGTTATTAGATTTCTTCTTGACCAGTATTTGAGTTAACGAAGAATTTAGTACATCTATCCTCGCCTTTCTACTCATTAATTTTATAACTTTTCTTGAGGAGAGAAGTATGGTCCTTAACTTTGCTTAAGAAGCATTTTAGAGCCATCTTCTCTTCCAATAATAACTCCTTACTGCTTGGAATATCTTAGAGATTTTGTTGGATCATTACAAGCTTATCCTTTGCATTTAAGGCATCTTGTTTAATATTGGGGCCCCTCTTAACATTCAATTTCTCCAATTCATTCTTCATACCCTTTAATTTTTAGATACATACAAATTACTTGGAACAATGTATGCAGGTTGAAGTTCCTTTAAATATTGCCTCCAAAAGTCCTTCATCAAAAGTAAGAAAGTTATTGAGCCTAAAGGGAAACCTTTTACATACCTCTTTAAACAAGTTATCATACAGGTAAATAATCCCAAAAAAGGGGCTTTTACCTTTGTTTTTGGGAAATTTGATGAGCCAAGCAAGGTTCACTAAAGCTCTATGCAATTTCTTCCTTAAGAAGTATCTTCCCTCTTATTTGTTACTCCATGTAAATCTATGCCCCTCATATCTCAAATATTTAAGACCTAATTCATCCACATACTCCTTAAAATCATGAGTGAAGTTCTTTATGCTAGAGTGACCTTCAACTTAGATTTATATAGATAAAAATTGAAGTCTCCACAAACTAGCCATGTATAGAGGTCATCAACTTGGATTTGAATCAAACCCTAGCAAAGAATCTTCCTCTAAAATTTGAGATTAGATCCATAAATAATGAAAGTATATAGCTTACAATTATCATGTAAGAAATGAACTAGTATATGCATTACTTGGTCATAAAATCGTAGTTTTTCCACTTTAACAAAAGTAGAGTGATAAGCCAAAATAATTCTCCCATAGTAATGTTGTTGGTGGTTCGATAGAAAATTCCAATTGCTACCCAAAATCTTCAATTTATCTATATTTTCAAGTATAATTTTAGTTTCCAAAAGTCCCAAAAGCCATAAATGTTCCATATTAACCAAATCCCTTAAAGCATAAAGTTTATTAACACAATTTAGACCATCAACATTCCATATTATAAGATTCATCTTGAAATGGATTTACCTTTGAAGCTCTTGTTCCCGTTGCCTCTTCCTAATTTTCTTCTTTTGAAATTTTGGAAGCAAGTATCCTTTAGAACCATTATGGAATTACTAAGTAGCTCCATATCCACTTCATTAACAGGAGAGTTAAGAAACTTTTCTATCATGATATTACTGTCAATTCCACCTTGCTCCTTAATTGTTCTCATTAGTTTCCTTACTATGCATTTCCATAGAGGGGTTATGAATCCCTTCTTTGAGTTGGTAACTTTCTCTCCCATTAAAAGTAACCTGCTCCTCCAATTAACTCATTATATTAATCACTTAGATTACTTCCTTATTCCCACATTTCACTTCTTCCCTCCCTTCCTTCAGTACGTCATCAACAACGTCCATCCTCATCAACTCAAAATAATCCCCCTTCTTAAAGATTTACAGATGGGTTTCCATTGTTTTCCTTGAATCTTGAGGTAGGGTTTCCAGTGGTATGTAACTACGATATAATCCTTATATAGATTATTGTTATGCCCTAGTCTCACGATAGGGATAAAATCAGGTAGCTATTTAGACAACACCACATTCATGCACACTCTTATAAAATCAATCCTCCTCCTCCTCCTCCTCCTTGTCGCATGCACAATGGCTTTCCAATATAACTAGAAAGCATACTCATCCTTTTTGTGGTCCAACATTCTAATGGAACTCCATACAAGTTCACCTATATTGGAACATTTTCATATTTGATCATATCTAAATTTATTCCTAGTTTCTATGTTTACAAAAAAAGTAGGGAGTTATCCAAGATGTCATGCCCCTTTATCTAACACTTTTAGGGCTACATTTCAACTAGTGAAGGAGACAAGGAATAGATTCTCTTTGGAGAGGAGCACCTCAAAAAGGCCTTTGTTTTTCTAAAGTTTGCGAGCCTAAAAGAAAATGAATGGAAAAGGGAGATGGGATTCCACGAAGAATCCAACTAGAGAAGCTTCCTATATAGATGCACCAGCCTTGAGTACCTCAATCTCAAGTGCTACAATAACTCTTCCATCTTCCTTTTTTATTAGACATAAATGAAGGGAATGATCACAAGGTCACCAAATACCTGCTTCTAGCTCTTACTTGTGTTAATGGTGGAGGATGGAGGCTTTTTTCATAGAACTAAGAAGGGAGCTACTAGGACATAAGGCAAGACAGACATAGTAAAAGGTAAGGCTGGGAACACACTAGTAGTAGGGATAGAGGTTAGGACACTTTTGAAAGAAGACATACTTAAACTAGAAACATGTAACTTTATACAGGTAAGGGCTAGAAAGTCAGTACCTTAATTGGTAAGGATTGACTTAGGTAGGAACCAAATGAGTGTAGAGACAAAAAGATCCCTATTACTAAAGAGTGGAAGGCAAAGTGGGAGGTAAGGAACATGAAGCATGACAAAGGAGACTTTGAAGGAACTTGAGGAATAAAAAAGAGGGTAGTTTATTAGAGATGATGACAACAAAATAGAGGAGAAGAGATAAATAAGGGAGAGTGTAAACAACACATAGAGCAAAGGACATAATAAGAGCACTAAGGAGAGGACTACAAGCTAGATGATTTTCAATGGCTTAAAGGAAGGGAGCAATAAGGAGACAAATAAGAGAGTGAGAGACAAAATGGTGACCCGAGTTGAAGGAGCTTCCCATATACATCTCTTTGCTTCAACTATACTTGACCATTACAAAAATAGTTATTACTAACATGCGTTAATCAATAAAATTAAACAAACAAATACAATATAAGAAATATGGCCTAATGTTATGGCCCATATTCTCTGTAGGCCCATATTTAAGATTTTTTTAATTCAATCATATATTAAATCTTAATCGTTAGTTTAGTGCTTGATGGATGTAGAAGATTTAATGTTAATAGGTATATAAACTAGTCCTCTCTCCACCCTAATTAAGTACACAGACAAAACAAAATACGAAACAAACATATTTGGTTATCCATTAAGCTATCTGCTACAGAAAGAGGATTAAATGGGAGAAACTAGTTTGTGATTATTGAAATCTCTCTCTACATTATGTCGAATTTCACTCAAGGTAAGTGATTTATTCATTTCATCTATCTAGTTATTATTGTATTCAAGATCTTAATGAGCATGAATGATTTATGTATTGATGTTTAAATATTAAGTATAAAATATTAAGTATAAAAACTTACATGTGGTATCAGAGCCTCAAATTTTGAATAGATAATAATCCTTTAATTATTGATTTGATGATTGCTTCAATTATGAGCTTCCCTAGTCATCTCATCCACGTATCTCTCTTTCTGTCATGTGTTTTTCAAAACCAAGATTCATTAGAAATTAAAGAAAGAAGATATTATCATGCGAGAGAGAGCGCAAAGTGACGATGCTTTAAAAGAACAAGCTAGAGCCATGTCGAGATCATTGTTGATTCATCGGTTATAATTATGATATTTATAAAAATTATGATTTTAAGTTTTTTTATAAAGAATAACTTTTCCCTAAAAAAAAGATTGTGGCCGACGTATACCAAATAACAAAAGAATGGATATTGGGCATCTTTTCAATTCTATATGGAAAATTATTGTGAATATTCAACATGTCAAGTTGTCGTCGTTTACTTCACCTTTCATCACTTATAGAATTGTGCTTTTGAATGGATAATTACAATTTTAATCTGTGAAGTTTTGATGATGGATGAATTGATTTTAAAATTTTAATCTCTTACGTTTTGGTCATATTAATGATATTTTTGACCTATAATCAAATTTTAATTTTAATTTCATTTATGGATTTATTATTATTATTATATGACATTATTATTAAATTTAATTTTTTAGTAACCAAAGTGGCCAAATTAATTTTGAATGTGTCATCTTATAATTTATGTATTTTATGAAATGTTATTATAAAAAATTTATTAGTTGACAGAAATTAAGGATTTTTCCCAAAGGTAAATCAATGTTCTAGAACAAATAAATATAAAGGAGAAAACTGAAATACTCTTGTCACATATATATAGTTATCCAAAGATGCTATATGTATTTGATGAAGTTTATTTGATTTTCTTATAAAGTTTAAATAACGTTATAATAATAATGACGAAATGTATTGTTGTGTTTACCCCAAGGAAACCTATTATATATTTAATGTATGTGCTTCCCGCCTGAATATGTTAATTAGTGAGCGTTTATATGTTTGCAGTTATTAACCTTCACTCTCAAGCTTCTTCTGTTACCTTGTTAACTGGTGTGATTTTCTTTAAATGGAGCGAACAAGTCACTTTCCATTTAGGTGCTTTGGATCTTGACTTAGCGCTATTAGAGGATAAGCTTGCTGACTTTAATGATACTAGTTTAAAGTTTAAAAAGGCACATCATAAGGCGTGGCTAAGGTCTAATAAGTTATGTTTGAATTTTATGCGAATGACAATTGCCAGCAACATTAAGTCTACTCTTCCTAACACTAAAAATCAGAATGCTAAAGATTTTCTTAAGCTTATGGAAAATAAGTTTTGTTCTATTAACAAGGCACTTGCAAGGCCATTTATGGCTGAACTCACAACCATAAAGATTGATGGGTCAAAAAGTGTGCAACAACATGTCCTTAATATGACTAATAGGACTTAAGACACTATGTATGGCAATGGAAGACTCCTTCTTGTAAGTGCAAGTCGACTTGTACCATGTGTAAGTCGACTTATGCTAGCTCGGCACTGATAAGTCGACTTGTCCACTGGTATAAGTCGACTTATGTGTGTACGAGATTGTTAAATTGTGCCCTAAAGGCAATCCCCT
>JANKOE010000008.1:31124318-31136671 GCA_026284465.1 Erythroxylum citrifolium | reverse complement strand
GAATACATCCAAAATGTCAAGTCTTTTCATTCTAAAAGCATTAAATGCTTACTTTTAGAATGTTGACATTTTTAGGCGGAAATGAAAAAAAATAATGGTTGAAGTTTAAGTAAATAAGTAGATGAGTGTTTGCCGCCAACTTTTCCTTTTCCATCCTTTTGCTTTATTCACACCAACATTAGTACACAACCAAAGTTGACCCTACCTACACTTTATGGAGCTCCTCTATTTCTTTATGAACATTTGCAATCTTTTTTCAACTTTAAGAAGCTAGTTTTGCTTTATTAAATTTGCTTTTTCACTCTGAGAAGCCTTGAAGTACTAGTTCAATTCTTTCTAACTTCAATTTTTAAAGAATCTATTTCCCTTTAATTTAAGTACTTTGCAAAGTTATTTTGAAAGTAATTTAAAGATTAAATTATTTTATTCCTCTTTATAAGCTTTTTTTCTATTAAAGAAATTAAGCAGGATACTAATAGAGTTTATTTTTCAAAAAAATTATTAGTAAAAAATAAAACTCATTTTATTTAAAATAACATAATAGTTATTTATTTATATACATAATAATAAGCAAATAATAATATGAAAATAAGGATAATTAAAAGGCTAGCACGTTCCTAAATTGCTTGAAAAAGTAAAATTAGGAGAAAATGAGCAGTGTAACGTGGAATGAAACAAGCAAAATTAGAAGTTATATCTTACTAAAAGACCTACGATGTGCCAATCATTATCACAATAACATTTGAACATTCAAGCTCTTATAAAAGATTAAGCTACACTCTTATGCGAATATGCGTTTCGGATGATAGAGATTCGAAAGCTCTGGATCTGTCTACTGCAACTTTCGTGCCCAATCCGTACAGTGGTTTGGTTTGATTTTAAACCGCTGAATCACGTGACCCACGACAATAAAGTAATTAATCTTACAGAGTGAACACTGTGTCCAGCTGTTCTCTTTAGAATTGATATATGGCCATCGAAATAAACGTGTATGAAATGGAAATCATATGTACGACATAAACTTTCCATGTCGGAAACGTGTCTTTAATTCTGCATTATTGGCCTATGAGATCCAAATAACAGCAGACCATAGCCTGTCTTGTCGGAAGCATTTGAGTTCTGTAACGTAGCGTGGACAAGGACGAGAATATTGTGTCCAACATGTCGTTTGCTTGCTGTCTGCTACCATATCTGTCCTTTAGACAGATGGACAAAGACGTTTCTAGCTGTCTGCTACCATATCTGTCCCTACCTGCTGCAGACGCTAACCATACGCTACGTAACGATTAGGAAGACATGTTTTTTTTAATTATTTAGGGCCTTTCATAAATTTTAAACTTTGAAGTGAATTCAAAAGAGAGAGTTAATTAGTTAAATAAATTATTTTTATAAATCTTTCAATGCATGTGAAAATCGAAAGGATTTAATAGTTTCGCAAAAATCACATTTTAATCGCAATCGTTTCTAACATAATCAAAAACAGAAAATTAAACGCATAAATATAAATTAACACTGAAGTTTGTTAATGTAGCTCGACATATCTTATTTACATCTGCGAGTTCTCACCCATCTTAATACTTTTACCAAAGAATAACAATAGTTTTATACAAGACCTTATATAGTCGACTCACTCAATTCTTGCCACTATCCTTTGTCCTCACAACTCGTGAAAGTATTTCACACCAGTAACACAACTGACTCGTGTTAACCTCAACAAAAGATTTTCTCAACAACTTTTAACAAAAAAGATAATAATAAAAAATTGAGATAAAAATTTCCAATAAATTCAATTCCTTTGAAGACAGATCTGAGAGTTGTTCAACAATTAAATTGTCATAGTTGGCTACTAGGATTTTTGCGCTTCAATCAAAAGATTGACGTTGAAGAATTGAAGTAATCACCCAACTGATTCACCCACTTGGCTAAATAAAATCACAACTGCACACAAACCTATTAACCACACATGACCAAGAAAAGTGCAGCCCCCATACACAGCCTAAATTACGTGAAACTCCAGTTCAAAAACTAGCTACACAAAGTTGTCCAATTAACGACAAAGACACCAAATAGAAAACGCAGCAACCTCTTAAGATAACCTTGTTCAACCAACGACATACCAAGGAAAGTGCAGCACACACTCACAGAGCAAGGGTTGCGTGATTATCCAATTAAGAAAAACAACTACACCACAAAAATGTCACCCCTAAAAATGTTCACATAGTCAAAACAGGGGAGATCACACGACAGTTGGCACACACAGCAAAATCTCAACGTGATTCACCTAGGACTCTTCACAACATAGAGTTTTATCTTGATACAATCTCTTATAAAAATTATCTAAGATAGCTTTTTAATTTCAGCCTTCAAGGCAATAATCAACCAATGAAATCCAAGATATTCTATCCCAACTTGATTTTTAATTTAAAACTAATCAACATTATCTTGAAAGTCAATTATCAAAAATGCCAAAACTAAATAATAAGATATATAACATATATCTTAACAATCTCTCATTTTTTGGCATTGTTTGTCACAAATTTGAAACTTCCCTAAAGGAGATAATTGGATATATAACATCGAATTCACAATTCACATGACAAAGACTCCCCCTTAATCCAAGGTCCAAATATAAACATTATCATCCAAAATTAACAATCATCTCAAAATAAACGAAACATAAAAGACAAGGCAACAACCAACACAGACCCAAGTCTTCTCCCCTTTTGGGATGCAAAAAGTGTAGTCAAGAGGCATCGAAGAATCAAAGAACCCGCTGCTTTAGTTGACGAAGAGCGTCAAGTCCCACTTGAAAGACGTCTTCAATCCGTTCAATTTCAGTGAAAAGAGCCGCATAAGGATTGATGGATGAAGTGGCTGAGGCATTCCAGGGACTAGGTGAGGTGTGGGGCAAGTCTACTACTCGTGGTTGCTTGAAAATTCTTAGTGAGATATTCATTAACGTGACTAGTTCAAGGACACTCGATTCTAGCCGAAGGACGCCATTGACATATAGAAATTGAGTAATCAAGCATGAAAAATATAGCAAGGAGTGCGACTTACCCCTAATAGCCAGCATAGTTTCAATTATGAGTCGCCTTAGATTAAAATTCGCCCCAGTACCAATTATATAGACCAATTTAGCCTATGCTAAATAAACTGAAATGACATGCATGCTAGGTATTCAATTAGCAATAACTAACTTATAGATCACAAAATATTTTTGTGTCAAAATAGAAGCATGCAGCACCGAATTGGATGGCCAGGCAGTTAATTTGCCTCCAAACAACACAGTAGCAATCAAATCATTTGGAACAGATCAATCGTCATCATAAATTCGGTCTCCAATTAGATTATCAAACCCCATAAAACATTTAATCTATCAGCATCAAATTGTACCTACCAACCCTGCACATACACCAATTTATAACTCAATGCAGTATCAGTCAATATATCACTATTCAAATTGCAGTAAAATTCCTTTATCAACTCAGAATCAGAATGTTCTAGTAGCAACACAGCTTGTAATAAAGTCCTCTTAGATAACAGAACATCCAATCAATACTATTGGAATTCATTTAAATTAATTGGGTGGTCAACAACTAACCTAATATTACCGAAAGCAACCCATTTTTGTGCGTCTTCGGAAGTGTACAACTTAAATGCTACTGCATTGTCCAATGTCATTCGGCCAGAAGAAATTCTCTGAGGTGGGCAGATTGTTTTCTGAGCTAGTTTTTTTTTGATAAATCAGAAAGATTAAATTAAAGAAAAATTATGTACATCAAGATATTGTCAAAGCAACATTCTCTTAACCCAACTAAAAGAGCTGGCAGCAACAAAAGGGATCCTATACATCCCCTCACCAAACAACACACACAAGACAGAAAACAGCCAACAACCACAGGTCCCAAAAGAAAGGCAAGATTACCAGCAACACACCAAAACAAGCTAAAAGATGCAAACACCAGAATATGCTATCAAAAGTTTTCTGAACTAGTTGCTTTGTTCATTTATGAGGAACAATAGAAGGAGTAGTCAATGGATCATCTACCATGGGAACCTTGTCAAAGTTGGATGAAGAGTCTTCGACCATTGAAAGCAGCACCGACATAGCATCATCGCGTTCTGAAGGTCTATCTTGAACTGAGGTGATGTCGGGAACCTCAATAGGGGCGACAAAAGATAACCCAGCCTCGGTCAATTTCCTCCTAGGCGTCGGGTTCAACAAGAGGCAATTTGAGCAACGAGTGACTACCGCTGGTGGTTTCTCCACCACTAAAGAGGAAGATTTTTGCTTCATCTTCTCATTTTAGCGTCAGAAATCAAAAACTCAAGCAAATAAAGATGAGTGTCACCGATGTAGTGAGAGAGAGAGAGATACCTAATAGAGAAACCCACACTGATGAGACAGCTGAAGCTTGATAAGGAGGAGAATGGGTCTTTGATGGAGCCAAAGGGAAGCTAAAATCCAAACTAAGAAGGGAGTTAGGACGACAGAGGGTGTGGCGGTAGCATAAAAATAAAGAATACAAGTTAGGGACTTTAATCCCTTTTTGAATTTACATTTTTTAAAGAAAAGATACATAAATAATTTAAAGCACACAATCCCGAAGCGCCTCGCAGAAGTTTAAACCTGACTATGTCAAGAGATTTTGTAAAGATGTTTGCCAATTGTTTTTACGTAGACATATGACAAAGTGGTTATTTTGTCATGCACAAGTTCTCGGATAAAGGAATACTTCAAATCAATATGTTTTGTTCTCGAATGTTGAACCAAATTCTTCGAGATGTCTATAGCACTCTTGTTATCATATAGTGTTGTCAACACCTCCTGATCAATTCCATAATCTTCCAACATCTATTTCATCCAAAGAAGTTCCAAACAACAACTACCTGCAATAATATATTATGCTTCTGCGATTAATAGTGAAATCGAATTATGTTTTTTATTGTACCACGAACTCAGATTGTTACCCAGGAAGAAACAATCCTTTGAAGTGCTTTTTCGATCGTCTAAATTTTCAGCCCATTCCGCATCGCTATACCCAGCTAGATAAGATGTAGAGTCATATGTATACTAAATTCCAAATTCATATGTACCGCTCACATACTTGATAATCCTCTTTACAATTGTCACATGTGTCTCTTTTAGGTTGGCTTGAGAGTGAGCACATACTCCGACGCTATAACAGATATCCGATCTACTTGCGGTTAAATACAATAGGATCCCAATAATGCTCCGATAGAGGTTGACATCGACACTTTTGCCATTCTCATCTTTATTTAACTTCGTAGAGACACTCTTAGGTGTTCTCGTACGTCTAGCATTCTCAAGTCCAAACTTCTTTATTAAATTCTTCTCATATTTGGTTTGCGATATAAATATCTCATCCTTCACTTATTTAATTTGCAAACCCAAAAAGAAGTCCAACTTATCTACCATACTTATCTTAAATTCATGCATCATTAATTCAACAAAGTTGTCCACCAACTTTGGATGAGTGGAACCAAACATAATATCGTCAACATAAATCTAAGCAATCATCAAATTAGATCTGAATTTTTTAATCAATAAAGTTTTGTCAACATTACCTTGTTTGTTACCTTGCTTGACGAGATATTGGGTGAGTCTTTCATACCAAGCCCTTGGTGCTTTTTAAGACCGTAAATAACCTTCTTTAGCTTAAAAACATGATCTGCATAGACTGAATCAATGAACCCTTTCAACTGCTTAACATATACCTCTTCTTATATAAACCCATTCAAGAACGCACTCTTCACATCCATTTGACAAAGCTTGAAGCCTTTTACACATGCTATACCCAACAATAGTCTAATCGACTCAATTTTTGCCACTGGTGCGAAGGTTTTGTTAAAATCAATTCCTTCAATTTGAGAGTACCCTTAAGCCACTAACCTTGTTTTATTTCTAGTCACATTACCCTTTTCATCAGTTTTATTACGAAACACCCATTTTGTTCCAATCACATTCACATTAGATGGTCTTGGCACTAATTCTCATACACCATTTCATGCAAATTGACTTAATTCTTCTTGCATTGTTGTTGTCCAGAACTTATCTTGTAAGGCTTCTTTGACATTTTTCGGTTCGAATGAAGATGTGTAGCACAAATATCTTGCTAGTTCTCGGTAGTCAACCCTTTTTTTTTCTTTTGTTTATCTTATCTCGTTAACATCTCCAATAACATTCTCTACTAGATGACTTTTTCTAATTCGTGAGGGAGGATCTCAGTTTAAATCACCTTCTCTCGAGTTTTGAGTGTTTAAGGGAATTATGTACGCGTCAAGTGTCTTGGTGGTTTCATTATCTGAAGCAATTGGCAAATCTTTTGTTTGAGCAGTTTCTTAACCAATAACAACTAACTACATATATGACATTTTTTTTTTGTTCTTTTTCGTTGCTTGTTTGAGTTGGTTCGCAAGGTTGGTTTTGCAAGTTTTCTTTTGTCACTGTAGCATTTAATTGAGATACATCATCTATCACAACATTTATGGACTCTAACACTTTCTTGGTTCTTTGATTGAACACTCGATATGCTTTACTGTGGGTTGAATAGCCAATGAAGATCACTTCATCACTCTTACTTTCAAATTTTTGGAGCTGTTCTTGAACTCTAATTATATAACATTTACTGCCAAAAACATGAAAGTAGCTTACTTATGGTTTCTTTCCCTTCCAAAGTTCATAAGTTGTCTTGTTCAGGATACTTCTAAGATAAACTCTGGTGCATATGTAGCATGTCGTGTTAACTACATTGGCCCAAAATCGCATAGACATGTTTCTTCCATTCAACATAGATCTGGTCATTTCTTGAAGTGTTCGATTCTTCCTTTCGACAACTCTATTTTTTTGTGGAGTTTTAAGTCCTAAAAATTCTTGTATGATACGATATTTGTCACAAAAATCGTTGAAGTTTGCATTCTCAAATTCTCTTTCGTGATCTGATCAAATTCTCAACACTGTCATATTTTTCAGATTCATAACCTACACATATAGGCTTTTAAAAGCCTTAAAAGAATATATATATTTTTTTAAAAATGATACCCAAGTATATCTAGAATAATCATCAACACTTAAAATATATCTCATCCCACCAATGCTGTTATATTGTGTTGGACCAACCAAATCCATGTGAATTAATTCCAGTATGCATGAGGAAGTAACATTTTTAACCTTTTATGTGGCACTCTCATCTGCTTACCCATTTGACATGCACTACATACCATTTTATCTTTTTTGTTCATGGTTGGTAAACCTTTCACAGATTCCAATTTCTTTAACTTGCTAGTAAGCTCATAGTTAATGTGCCCAAGTTTTTGATGCCGTAGATCTATGTTTTCATCATATAAGGTTGATTTACAAGTAGTTGTGACCTGCAGCATATAACAATTGTCAGGTAATCATTTTCCACTCACAAGACATTCTCCTTGTTCGGTTAACACCCTGCATTAATCACTTGTAAATTTAACCAATAAACCATTATCACAAAGTTGACTTATACTCACCAAATTAGCTTTTAATCCATCAACTTCAAGCATGTTCTTGAGGTGTGGCAGTCCATCCACGCATAGTGTTCCCCTTCTAATAACCAAGGCCTTCTTTCCTTTGCCGAAAGTCACATGGCCATCCACACATCTTTGATAGTCAGTCAAATAACTCCTTTCTCCTGTCATATGATGTGAACATCCGCTATCGAAATACCAACTACTATGTGAAGTAGCCTTCATGGATTTAAGAACTATAAGAGCTTGCAATTGACCTCTTTGAACCCAAGAGTGCCTCGGTACCATGGATTTCTACTGCTGGAAATTTTGTAGTGAATTTATAGGTTTTCAGTTTTGAGTCATTTGAAACAACATTTGTAGCAACTTGTAACATGTTGGCCTTATATGCCCGATAACCCCACAAAAATGACGTGTATGTATAAATCTCTGATTCTTCCTTAAGTTTTCTTCTTGAACAGATCTGATTGCATTATTTTTCTCATCATTCGACTTAAAGCATTCACCTTTGTAGCCAATGCCTTGAAAATCTCCTTTAATCTTATCGATTTTCATCAACTTTTCTAACTTTTTTGTGCCTCCATTTAACATCTTTAATCCCTTTTCAGTACTGACCAATTTCAATTTTACTTCACCAAGCTCTTCTAATGTTGACATCAATTTCTTCTCTAAATCTTGAATAATGTTCTTCATAGAGAAGTTTTCTTCCTTCAACTTTTCATTCTTATTACATGTCTGCACCCATTTTGCATATATTAATTCACAAGCTTTGCAAATATTCTTCTTATTGTCATTTGAACCACTGTCATCACTATCATAATATGAGATTAAGCTTTTAGCTTATTCATTTGCATTTTTTCCAAAACTTTATGATTTATTCACGTTTTCGTCATCGGTTACTTCCTTCTTAGTTGTTGTTAAGCAAGCAATTGGACTTTTGTTGTATAAAGTAACTAATGCAGCACTGTTCACAACTTCTTATTCACCGCCATATTCAGTTTCGAATTTATTCTTACTCTAAGTCCTCGTATAGGATTTCCCTTTTATCTTCTTTAAGGTGTTAGCACATTCCACTTGCACATGTCTGAAGCCTTGACATTCATGATATTGAATTCTCTTTACTTTTCTTTCACTCTTTTAAGTTTTAGCTTGTTGTTTGAAGTTGTTGATTGATGAACTCCCACCGTTTTGCCTAAACTCGAGTCTCTCCTTTTTCACTTTCTTCAACCATTTACTGAAATTTCGTGTTAGTAATACTAGATCCTCATTCTCGTCGGATTCATCTTCTACATCATTTATACCTTTTTCAGTTTTAGCTTGTAGTGCCAATCCTTTACTCCTCTCTTGTTTGCCCCTTAACATATTCATTTCAAAATTAGTAATAATTCCAATTACTTTCTCCATCAACAAATCATTTATGTCACGAGCCTTCTCGATTGCTGCAATTTTTGAGATGAACCTCAGAGATAGTGATCTCAGCGTCTTCTTGACCAGTTTCAAGTTAGAATATTTTTTTAAGTTGATGTGCTTGGTTTGCTATATCACGCAATCTTTCATGAAAGTC
This sequence comes from Erythroxylum citrifolium, assembly GCA_026284465.1. Taxonomy (NCBI): domain Eukaryota; kingdom Viridiplantae; phylum Streptophyta; class Magnoliopsida; order Malpighiales; family Erythroxylaceae; genus Erythroxylum; species Erythroxylum citrifolium. The sequence continues at coordinate 31,127,583 of JANKOE010000008.1, read as the reverse complement.
TCCAATGGTTTCACTATCATCCATCTTCAATTCTTCAAATCTCATAGCCAACATCTGAAGTTTTGAGGGGTATCATAAATTTCAATTCCTTATGTATAGTCTGTAGAATATCCCATGCTTCTTTAGTCGATTCATAAGCTGATATTATTGAAAAGCAACCTTCATCAATAGCACTAAAGATGGCATGCATGGCTTGTGAGTTTTCAAATGTTCTTATCAATCCACTCAAACGGATCTTTCAGTACTACCTCTCCCTTATCATCAGTTATCATCGGATGTGTCCAGCCATGTATTACCGAGTTCCACGTTTTTATTCCCTGTGCTTGAATAAATACTCTCATTCGTGATTTTGACAATTTGAGTTGAACCCGACCTAAAATTAAGGAGTGAGACTTGGATTGTCTGAGCTTCATGCCTCAAACTTTTTTTTTTCCAAAACAGAAACTTTACCCCAATTTCAAGCTCGTGTAACTCGGTTCTAGTTATCGTGTCCCCTGTGTGCTCGTTTATTGTGGGAATGGCCATTTACTTGGTCACTTTTTTTTTTGCATACAAAGGAAAGATAATACTGAAACATTATATGATTAATTTAGGGAAACAAACCCCAAACATATTTTCTAAAAGAAATGAGAGGCACCCTATATGTGCAGTAGCAAAAGTGGTGATTCCTAACTCAAAATGAGCGGCAGCGTTAGTGAGCCAAACAGCATACCGGTTGCTCTGCCTGTAAATATGACGAGGTACAACTACTCAATTTTGAGCAAACATTGCGTTGATACCCATATATTAGGGGTTATCAAACATTATCCTGATGGTTGAGGAGGATAGAATAGTGGTCACCGCTAGAGAATACTTTATTATAAATAACCTAGGTAATGGCTATGTATAGCTAGAAAAGTCTTGCAGTTTTCAAAGACGAGAGAGAAAATGGTAAACGTAAGGATCTTATCGACGAGTGCAGTCCGCGCACAAAGTCATCAAGCCAATCAACCAAGCCCTAAGGTCGAGCTAACTCCATGGGATCTCCAACTCCTCTTAGTAGGTCCTATTCAAAAAGGCCTTCTTTTCCACAAACCCAAATTCTCACAAGATAACACCTGCATGATCATTCGTCGCCTGGAGACCTCACTTTCTCGCACTCTAGACTTCTTTGGCCCCCTCGCCGGTCGCTTGGCCACAGTCGAGCTTGGTGGCGGTAACACGTCCTTTTACATCAACTGTAACAATGCTGGTGCTTTTTTCGTTCGAGCTGTTGCTGACGATGTAACTATGGCTGATGTCGTGGAACCTGTCTTTGTTCCCGACATTGTGCACTCGTTCTTTGCTCTTAATGGGTCAATAAATTACGAAGGAATTTCCAACCCGTTGCTCGCAGTCCAAGTCACCGAGCTTGTGGATGGTTTCTTCATTGGTTGCACTATAAATCATGTAGTTGCTGATGGGACATCTTTTTGGCATTTCTTCAACTCTTGGTCTGAAATTTGTCGTGGTTTTCTTAAACTTTCTAAACCTCCTGTCCTCAAACGTTGGTTTCCTGATGGAACTGATTATCCTATTGGCATTCCAACCTTGATAAGTAAGATGAAGCCTGGCAAGTTTACTTCACCCATTTTGAAAGAAAGGGTTTTCCATTTCACAAGACAGGGAATCGCCGAACTTAAAGCGAAGGTCAATTCAGAGATTGGCACAAACAAGATTTCATCTCTGCAAGCGCTGTTATCCCATATCTGGAGGTGTGTTGTTCGTTGTCAATTTCCAGATTCCGATCAAGAGGTCAACTTCAAGTTACTAATAGGTGTAAGACCAAGATTAAAACCACCATTGGCAGAAGGATATTTTGGAAATGCAGTTCAAGTTGGTCCTTTAACAATGGCAGCAAAGGAGCTGCAGGAGCTCGGACATGGCCATGCAGCTTGGAAGATGAACAAGACAGTGGCATGGCACACAGAAGACAAGTTGTGCAATTTTTACAAAGCTTGGATTAAAGACCCTAAGCTACTAACAATGAATAGCGTGACAACTAACGCTTTGGTGACAAGTAGTTCACCACGGTTCGATGTCTACGGTAACGACTTCGGGTGGGGAAAACCAGTTGCTGTAAGAAGCGGAGCAGGAAATAAACATGACGGAAAAATCACGGTCTTCGCTGGAGTTGAAGAAGGTAGTGTGGATGCTGAGGTTTGTCTCTTCCCAGAGACTCTTGAGCGGTTGGGAAACGATTCAGAGTTCATTGCTACTGTTTCCGTACCTGAGAAATCGATGCCTAAGTAATTCGAGCGCAAATCACCTGTCCAATTTATTCTGTCTTACTGTAGTTGAAGGTGTTGTATGGCTACTGTTTCCGTACCTGATAAATTGATGCCTAACTAATTCAACAATTGCTCAATAAGAGTAGTGTAGTTGCAGGCGTTGTTATTATTATTATTTTTTTGGGTATAAAGCGGGCCTAGGCCAAAGAAAAGGACTACAAGGGAGTGACACTCCCGCTTGGTCTGCGACAAGTAAATGCGAAAAGCCAGCAACCGGGTCCTCCCCAGTTGCAGGCGTTGTTAATAACCAATATAGTTTTAAAACCAAATTGGCTATCAATTGGATGTAATATTTCACGGCCCCATATGTACCCCTAGCTCAAATCATCGCTGTCTAGTAGATATTTTACAACAGATATCTCGACAGATAATTTACAACAGATATCTCGACTATACAACAGATAATATTTCAACTTTCCTTTAACCATGATAAGGAAATTATTCTAGCGTTCATAAGAACTTACGAGATATTTGGTTCACAGAATAGAATAGATAAAGTTATTCTTATGAATAAAAAAAATGAGGAATACAATAAAATAGGTATTATTTTGTTTAGTTCAATGAATGAAACAAATAGAGATTTTCTATTCTTGTGTTTAGTTTGAAAATATAAATTTGGAATGACAAAGAAATAATTAACAAAAAGATCAAAATATCCTTGTTATCATTGTTATTATTATTATTATTATTAATTTTATTATTCTTATCATTATTAATTATGCTTATTAATAATTATCTTTGCCAAATTTTCTACTTATTCCAATTATTCTTATTATTCTTATTCTTAACTTTATTATTATTATTAATTATTCTTATTCTTATTAATAATAATAATAATAATATTCTTATTCTTATTATTGTTATTATTTTGTGCCTGCCAAACATTAGCCCATATTTCACCATTTATAAACTCTAGTTCATTGAGGTAGTGAACTTCGTGATCATTGTATTTGACA
>JANKOE010000008.1:31017977-31028545 GCA_026284465.1 Erythroxylum citrifolium | reverse complement strand
TATAACTTTTAACGACCATTTTCTTACTTTTAACAACCATTACTAATAGTTGCTGAAACTAATTTTTCTTGTAGTGATTGATCACCTCGAGAGAATCAATTTCAATGATAATATGACAATAACCAAGTGCTCAAGCCAATTGGAGACCCAATTGGACTCCCCAAATTGGTTAATGCTTACGAGAGGCTTAAATTTTGTATGGATTAGACCCCGTGGAGGCACACATATCAAAAACTTCCTTATTATACTTTCCTATTGGTGTTCGATTAGTATGTACGGATGAAAGTGGACAATCAACATGATGTCTATTGCGGTAACGAACCAATATGAAAGCTTCTTTAACCTAAATGGCAAGCGGGAGGATCGTGGGCTCTTGCTGGTGTTGTTCTTGAAAACCACTTGCGAGATCACATTAAACATATTACTATTCACCGTAAAATGACACTAAAAGACTATTCACTAAATTTTACTCACACAAATCCCATTTAGAGTAAGGAACTTTACTCAGTCAACCAGGTGGTTCGATTTTGATTTTAAATAAAAGATTGTAAAGAGAAAAAGGAGCAGAGAAAGCAAAAAATAAACACTGCAGCGAACTTTTCTGATCAGAACTGCATTTCCTCCAACTACATGATCATAACAGGCTATGAGTCATGATATCTTATCCTACTATTTGTTTCCGCCTTAAGCAGCTTCCACGTAAAATGACAATCCTTTTCCAGTAATGCCGAAACGAAAGCGTAAGAAAGGGCTTCCGTTTTTCTTCTTTCCTTCAAGAAACTTGTGAAATTGGAAACTTTTGAAGCACACTTTTTATCCTCTGGGTACCACTACAAGCTCTCTCGTTTTTTTTTCACTTTAATTCACATGTACCTCCTAACTTTCTCGTGATTCTTTATTCTTTTAGGATTCATGTACGTTTCTGTTTCAGTAACCGAAAGATGCACCTGTTCAAGTTTTTCTAAACCAAGACGAGAAATCCTAGATTACTCAGTAACTCGTTACTAACAAGTATGGATGATATGTCCTTAAGCATACGCCAGACTGCTCTTTAAACCATCTAGTCATTTAACTGCTAATGCCTTGGGAAAATGTTGTGATTAATAGTAACTGGAAAGCCAATGTTTTTTTTTAAAAAATAATTTCCCAGTCCCATTAAAAAAATAGCATTTATTGAGGTTTCTTTACATGACTGTATTTTTTTTTCTTATTTGTATGTTATAGTATGCTAAATCTAAGATCCTCTTTCCTTTTTTCCTTACTAAAAAATTGGCAATTATATCATAATTATATTATAAACAATTAAAAAAGACCTTTTCCTTTTCCAACTTGACCTAAATAAAGTTATGCTTAAAATCTACGATTACTATTTAAAATCATCACCCAAAAATAATAAACTAAACATAAGATAATATCATATAATTCACAACTAACTTAGCCCCTGTAAATATGCAAAATATAGATCTATCAAAATTTCCCATAACTCATTACTTGTTCTCTGGCAAATAACAAGTAACTTTAACCAATTCAACGTTCAAAACTAAAACAAGAGTTAATTCTACTTTGGTAGGTGTATAGAGGCATTTAGCATATGTCACAAGCCTTTAATCCTCTAGTGTCCTTAGTGGAAGAGTTACAATTTCCTAAGGATTTACTATAATGATACACAAAAACTTCAATCTAAACTCATAACTTAGCCTCATGTTAACAACACAAGATATACAAACCTAAGTCTCAATTGAATTGCATAACTTAAACAAATAATATTTCCCATATAAATAACTATACAAACAAAACAATACAAATACTATTCTACATCCTTCATTAAGTTCAAATACTTTAATTTAACAATTTTCTCATAAGGTATCACTCCTTCATGCAAATGCTTGAATTTTGGGTGAGGTACACTCATCATTTTTGTTTTTGTGAAATTGAACTTACTATAGGTTTTAAAATCATCTAATCTCTTCTATTGAAATATATTTGCATAGTCAATATATAATTAAAAAGTCTTTGAATAAAGTTGTAATGGGATCAAAAGAATAAGTGAGTAAAAAAAAGGAAGGGAAAGAAAAAATAAAGATAAAAAAGACAAAGAAATTTACAATTAGTAGAGCAAGTAAATCATCTAAATAATATAAAATCTCCATCAACTCCTCTTATCATGCAAAAATCCTCCTCTTCCTTAATTCTTTTTCAAGTACAAGAATTTATACCAACTGGTTTTTGGCATTTTTTTTGTACTTGTTATTTCTTAACACTACTTTACACATTAGTTACATTTTTATTAAAAATTATATTTTTTATTCTTTCTGTTTTGTCAATTTGCTTTAATTTCATTTTTCATTGCCACTTTATACATATCACCATCTCCTCGTGCTTATTTCCTTGTATATAATAACTGACGAGATACTCAAGTCAAATGCAAACATCTTTTCTTAACAAATTTGGTTTGCTAGCATTCACAAAGTCAAGTTTACATTGCAATCTTTTAATCATATTTTGCATTTAACCTTTAACAACTGATAAGTGTCAATTGCATCATGTCTTAGGCCATAGTTTAATATGTGTTTAGCCATTAATTCAATCATTTAGCATGTGTTTAGGTTAGAATTATGTTAGTTTATTAATTATTTATGTTTTATGGGTTAGTACAAGCTTTTGAGCTTAAATATTATGTTTTTGAAGTACCTTGATGTGTTTGTTAGTGTTTCAGGGTTCACATCAAATAACAGAGAAGTTTCGGAGACATTCGGGGTGAAACAACAACCCAGAATGTGGCGCAATAGGCCACGATCGTGACAGAAGCTCAGGACATGGCCCACGATCGTGGCTTACTTGCCATGATCATGACAGAAGGCTCAGATGTAACCCATTATCATGGCATGTAATGTCAGAATTGTGACCTGAGTCGGGTAGATGCATAGATACTCAAAAACTTCAAGTTTTAAAGGTTTTTTTGAACCTTTTTCACCCCAAAAAAATCTTAGGGCTACTCAGAACACAAAAGGTATTTAAAGAATAAGAAAAAGGAGAGGACGGAGCTTTTGCATCAGCCACTTTTGAGAGAAAAGCTAGAGTGAATTATCCAGAGAAGAAGGAAGAGAGAGAAGTGGAGAAGAAGCCAACTCGACGTATTTCCTAGATCGGGAGTTTCCTGACGTCGCTACCTCCCGTCATCCGTTCAATTTTGTATTTCCTGTTATTTTCAATTTTATTATTATATAGAATTAGAATAATAGTTGGCGATAGGATTTTTTGGATGTTGATGTTGCTTATAAACTCACATTCGGATTTTTATCTTTGATTTAATGAAATTTGATTGTCTATGTTTTACTGGATTTATTGTGATTTAATTTATGCAATTGCGTAATTCGGTGATAAATTGAGAGGGTAAATTGAGAGAAAAATAATAAAATTAGGCTAAAAAGAGTTAGGCTATTTAATAGAATAAGAATTAAATCAAATCGATAAATTGTGCGAAGAGAGATCTTACAATAGTTTCTAATTGTTTATTAGACAACTTCAGATCTAATTAGGGTTTTGGACATGTTGTTAACTGAGAAAATACAACTTCCATAATCTGATTAGGGCTTAGAAATTAGGGTTAATGATTATAACTCGAGAGAGAGTAATTAACTCTAAGATCGTCTAGAACCAATATTCTAGTAATTCATAATTGATTAGGTTAGCAATAAGGATAGGTAAAATTCCATTTCTCTCAATTAGTAGTTCCTTATGTTGATTCTTGAGTGTGCGTTGCAATTGTTAATTTGTTAATATTTTTCGTGATTGATTCTTGAATTGATTTTCCTGATTGAATTGCATTATTGTTTTAGTTTCGTTACATTTGAATTTCTGCGATTTGTTTTGGCCTTATATTTTAGGATTAGATTATCCCTCCTCGTGGGATCGACCCCTTAAGTACTACGTGAACGACTCACGTGCTTGCAGATTATCGAGCTTAATTAATTAAAACTTACACATATCTAAAAACCACGATCAACAACCCATCTCAACATCAAATCATATATACACTTATGTCATTAACCTAAAGTAACTAATGAGAACCTAAACATAACATTAGATAAAACTACAAATGTTAACCTAAACACACACAAAAACATAAAGCTAAAAAAATTTAGTTAATGCTCAAAATTTAAGAAAAATATTAGATTTTCCCCATACTTAAAAATGAAATTTTTTCTCAACTTCAAAAAAATAATATCATAAAAACTCATAAAAGAAAATGAAGTAGATAGTTCTCCTTTTTATCTATGTTAAGTTGGTGAAGTAGAATTAAAAATTCATAATAAAACTATCTATAAAAGAAATTAAAATTCAAATGATTAAGAATCAAAAACTGAGAAAATAAAAGAAATTAGAGTTAGTATATTGAGTTGCCTCCCAATAAGCGCTTCTTTATAAGTCTTACAACTGAACTTCCTAGTGACACCTTTTATTCTGAGCCTACAATTGGAGGCTCGTATCCACTCTTCTTCAAGATCCAACAGTCTTTAGATTCCTCATGTTTTATTAGGATTCAGGTGTCCCAGCCTCTTCTTCTGCCTCTAAGATATAGAATTCCTCTTCATTTAATTTAGTAACTAATAACTCCTCAAATTTCTTCTTGTTAGAAAGATCTTTTGAGCATTTTGTATTCTTCAGCATCTATAAAAGAATAAATCTAGCATCCTCTCCTCTATTTTAAACTTGTTTAGTTATAGAATTAGTTTCACCATGGGTCAAGGTTTATATTACTCTAATCAATGAATCACAATTATTATAGAAAGGCAAGTGCTAGTTTTCTTATATCCAAATCTACTCTACATTCAAAACTATAATCAAACTAGTTGTAGTTAAACTAGTGTTAGATTGCTTTAGTTCATTATTTCCTCTACCACTTCCTCATTATTGTGTAACCTTTGCCCATCCTCCTCTTTAGCATCTTTAGCGTCAATTTTTTTCAACTCTTAAACATTATGGCTAATACTTAATCTTTTAGGTTCATCTCTGTATGACTATAATGTTCTTCTTGACCCTTTTCACCATCCATCCTAATTATTTGTTTGATTTGAATCTCCAAATTTTGAATGGATTCATAATTAGACTGCCCCATCTTTTCTAGTAGGTCTATGGTAGATTTAAAGTTTTCCAATCTATCCACTCTTTTTTAGGAAAGATATAAAATGCAAAATCATTCTCTTCCATCTTATTACCTTGTTATAGTTTGTACAATTGAAATTGAGGCGCCAAGTTGGTCTTATATGCTACCTACTCCAGCTTCTTACTTTTCCTAAAAGATATTTAAATGGTTACTTCATCCTATAGAAAACCATATAACTAGTATCTTTATAGTAACAAGAGGCCTTCTCTACATTTATACATGTATGGGAAGGATGTCTATAGATGCCACAATGAAAACATACCACCTAATAACCCTTGTCACGGTTCATTAACATCTTAACCCGGTCCTAAATGTTAGGAATTTATGATGCTAGATTCAAAATTGCATTATTATAATGGCAATTCTAAAGATGTAACATATAAGAGATCTAAATTATAAAAATATAAGAAAAATTAAATAAAATAGAATTAAATTAAGTGGTTTATCGACAATGGAGCCAAAAATTTATCAACTAAATCTAGAAGAATACAAATGTTCATTCTAGTAAGTCAACAAAAATGCAGTAATCTATAATATTGATCCTATAGGGAAGCAGATTACTATGTATATTAATCTTAGCTAAACAAAAACTTGTTTAGTGCTTATTTTAGCTAAAAATAAACAAGATTTAGGTATATAGTAAAAATTCTAAAGTAATGAAAACAAGACAATTGAACCAATGCAAGAAAATTGGGAAGATCAATGTTAGTGCTTCAGAGATTACGCATGTAGAATTTTAATAATCAAACATACTTGATTATATAGTTTAAAAGAACAATTAACCTAACGTATCTATACCCTCCATCAAGGAACATTAGTGTATTTAATAAGACAACTACCACCTCTTGATATGCAATTTAACCTAATTAATTGCATTAAGCATAGTTAATTTATTTAGTTATCCCTAAAGTATAGGATAATATCATTCTCTAGCGTAAAACATTTATTCTCCCTATGCATTGATTATACTTCACCTATTGATCCTTTATACAATCCTCATAATTGAATATATAGTGACTAGGCATAAATTTAAGATTAAAAATAAAGAGATAAATTCAACCAAAATGATAATCAAATCATGTATTGATAATTAAAATATCTATCAAAAACTAAATCCTAACCCTATCCAGGGTTTTAACTATTAAACATGATGAAAATAGAATTTTTGTAACATACCACTCCTATGGAACATATGCGCCATATACCGAAAGATATTTGGGAACAGACTCTATAAAAGGGCATGTTAAGACAGTCACATTTCCAAATTTTAACGGCATCGCGTATCAACTCATTACATATTTTAATCATTTCAAGATAAAAGAATTTCTAATCTTCATTTTCAATCATTTCATTCACAAATCATATTGTCCCATTTCATTTACAAACATATATAGTATCAAATGTCATTTCATTTCTAAAATTCACATGTACATTATGCAGCAGTTGAGAGATACAATTCTTGATACAACATAACTATGACATTTGCAGGTACAACTGATCCCAACATTGACCCATGTCCAAATGCAAAAGCTACTTCAACTAGACTAGCTAGATCTCCTCCGAACCTAAAAATCAACATTTGCAATTTTGATGAGTTTTGCGAACTTAGTGAGTGAACTATCATCGATGTGCTTACCTAAAAAAGAACACAAATATCACAAGTATTTAACCAAATTCACAAGTATTTCATATTATCCAACTTTGTATACCACATCATTTAGAATCAAATCCCATATATTACATCATTCAGTACTGATTACCTGATCACATTATACATCATATTTCAACAAGTCCATTATGAATACAAACATTTCATATAATCATTTCATAATAATCCAATCATTCATTTCAAGCATCCATATCATTAACATGTACACAAACATTGCATATCATTATGTCAACTCAATTTAGTCATTCTTTGTAATAATTCACATGATACATGTAATGATATAAATAAGCAAATGCACATGAGACTCCATTTTCATTTTTATTTTGTTATCATTGAGCGCCTATTTAACTGTCCCATATCCCTTATGGATACCGGGCTCATTTCAGATATTGTCCTATACCCATTGTGGATACCAACCTCATTAATCATTGAGCCTGTGGCTCTTTGTGCACATTTCTGAGCTTTAAACTCTTTTTCTCGTTGGTCACTCTGATCACAACTCCTTTATTTGATCATGCATACTCATGGTATGAAATGCATCATTTCACATAATATGTTATCAATAACTTCCATTCAGTGTACATAGTCATTTATCATATTCATCAGATCTAAGTCATGCATTCAACATTTAGTTGAGAACACATTCCATATTACAGATACCATTAAAAAGCACTTCTAGTACAATGTCAAATATCAAACTCCTTGGACAATTGACGATCCAGAATTATCATAATCATATCAGTAACAATTCAATATCTAACAGTTAATTAAAAACAATTCAAATATAGTGAGTAAACATCTAAGTTAACTCACAGTACGTTCCATATAAGCTATTGCCTTGGTGAACCGATAATTTTTGGATGTTGGCAATCACTTGTGTATCTATCTTTTTGCAATACAAACACAGAGTTCACAATTCTTTAAGTTATCAATCATATGATTACTCAATCATTCACATGTATATAGATCATGTTTCAATGCATGCTTGATTATGTATCCTTATTCACAAATCTTGATCATTCATTCATCATAGCTTGTCAATATCTTGTTTGCAATTAGGTTATGCTTTAGGTAAGTTCGATTACCCTAAATTCATCAATCAGACATTCATCAATTCTTTCCAAGAATTAAGTATTCACACAATTTCCCAATTCTCATTCAATTATACCTAATGCATTTCTTATATCCTTTAAATCACATTTGCATTCACATGAACATCTTTCTACCATTAGCAACTCTTACTTCTCAAATTCATATACAATGATGTCAGTCATTCCATTCCTTCATTTATAATCTCAATTAACAACTTAAACTTATCAAACACTTAATCACTTATTCAAGTCCAGTTACACCATTATAAAGTGTCTTAACCTTATATAGTCCAAAAATTGCCCAAAACCAACCTTTTCCCCTTCCAAAGTACTTCCCACAACTATGGGAAGGAGCCTTATAAGTCCCACTATCATGGGATGAGTGAACCGAAGGTTCACTTACCCATAACCTTCATTTTGATTCTAATTTTTGTCTCCTTCATACTCTATCCAACACACCTTCATCAAAGTCCATCAATTTCATTTCAATTCTACCTTATTCATGATATTCCCTTATAAAATTCATATCCTAACCCAATTCAAAAATCAGTCATTAGACAACTCACAAATCATTATCTTTCACATATCAAAATTAAAACAGAAACTATCGTTCAGAATCAATCATATATCCTAGTTCCATTGCCATTTCAAGATCACTATATTAGCACATTTCTTTAACATAAATTCACCTTCATTATACCTCAAAGCCTAATCTAATTGATCCATACAATAATCCATAACCTATTGTTCATACATCAAGAACATAACAGAAAAGTATCCAAGTTCATGCAGAAATTTCCTGCACAATTCATCATCAATATCATATACAATTCATCCCAATTTCATCATCATAAATTCTCTATTATAACATGCCATAAATATCAATCTTTTAGTTACTTGTCTAGCTCAAATTCTAGCTCAAAGATCAAACTAATTCAGCTCTCCATGCATGCAAAAATCATCACGAATTCAAGGTAGGAATTGATTGGATTTTATCTAGGATCAAAGGCTATAACAAGAACAACTATGTGTAGGAAAATCCCGGGGTGTCCATCACATGGACACAGTGCGGAAAACAAAACCTTTTTGTTTACCTAACATTATGAGGGTAAAAGCATGGATTTTGGTATAGCAATTTAGAAGACTTAAACCAAAAATGCAGAGCTAGGAGATGGTTGTAGGTTTCAGGAGAGAGAAGAAAGAAAGAAGAGAAAACTCAGCATAAACTTGCTAACACTTGCTTAATTCAACTAAGTGCAAGGTATCATTAATTTCGATTAACATGTGTCCTTAAGCATGCTAGCCACTTATCATCTTCCTAAGCCACCAAATGTCACCTAGTTATTAGTCCATTTGTCACTATATGATCAATGCCATTTGTCAATTAATTAGCTATGCCAAATGTCACTTATTCATAGGCTTAATCATCCTAATTTTCCATGTATCTATTTGTCTTAACACTTGACATTTTTCCTAAACCAAATGTACATTTAAATTCATCAATTTTCTAATTGTACCAATTTAATTCCAAATTTACTACTTGTAATCAATCAAATCACAATGCAAGGCATAAACTATACATGATGTGTATACACAATTCACATCATGATCATTTTAACCTTTTCATACCCCGGAATAAGTCAATTGAGTGCATATACATTCTTTGCAATTTGTACTAAATCATAATTCATCTATGTATACTGTTGATATGCATGTAAATGAATTACAGTTCATGAATTATCAATGATATGGTTATGTGCAATATTCTAGGGTTTTAACTGTTAGTATGGAAAACTGGCTATTACACTTATGTAGGAATGATAATTTCAATCAGCTTCAAAATTAACATTCAAACCTCAAGTTGACTAGGCTTTAGGTTAATCTTGAGTTACCAAAATTAGTTATATTAAAATAAGATTTTTTTATTCAAATATTAAATAACCAATTGATTAGACCAACACTTTTTTTTTGGCATAAAGCTTGAGCTTGAAATCAATTAAACATTTTTCAAGAAAAAAATCGAGCAAGGCCTAAACCATTGCTATTTATGTCTCTACGGTCTTAAAGTCAATCTCTTCTCCATCACTTGGCGAATCGGTCCTAGAAGTTATTAATCGAATAACCTCCTCTTTTCTCTTCCTCCCATATCCATATATTTTTGACATATCTTAAACTTAGAGCGACACTCGTAATCATCTTATTGTTCATTTCATTATAGATGCTTTATGGCTTCTCAAAATTTTACCTTTTATTTCATCGATCCACTAGTTCCAAAATCATCATCATTTCTTAGCCTCTAACCATCATACTTGATATATGTGCATTATTTCCACAATGAAACTACGTAAGTGTGATATACATTTAGTTTACTTAGGGAGTGTTTGTTTTCACTTTTGTTTTTAATTTTTAGTTTTTGTTTTCAAATTCAGTAAAAAAATTTGATTGTTTGAGTTTTTAGTTTCTGTTTTTAGTTTTGGTTTCTTCCAGTTTTCAAAAATTATGAAAACTATAAAAAGTAGTTTTTTGTTTCCTGTTTCTGTTTTTTTTCATAATATGACTTACTGTCATTTAAATATATATTATTTAATTATTTAATTATTAATAAAAATTTATGAATAATTTAATTCAAGATTATATATTT
>JANKOE010000008.1:30977338-30987746 GCA_026284465.1 Erythroxylum citrifolium | reverse complement strand
TTTTTCATAATTAGAGGAATAACTTTATGAAAGCCAATTCTTCTATTTAATGAGAAGGGAAAGCTAGCACTTTCAATATATTCATTTCTCCAAAAACGGTTTTGGAAATTGCTCTGTGGATACCATCAGAGGCTGGACACGTGAACAGCTTGTGATTGATCGTTCAGAGAAAAACAGTCGAAGTTTTTCTCCAGAAAGCAAACAAGGTAGGATTTCTAGGTAGGATTCCTGATCCGAATATATTTTGATTCAAGTTTAAGCAATTATTGGGATTCGCTCAGAATCCGTAAAATTTTAATTTTCGCTGCGCCCGTGATTCGATCACGGTTGGATTCCAACATAAACTTAATTACTTCCAAATACACATAATCATACATTTATTATAAATTCAATAGAATTTGTATAAAGGAATAAGCTAACAATTTTTCATATAAACATTATAACATCTGTGTGGAAGAATTGTAATTGTATAGAGGTACAAAGAAAAAGTGAAGAAGGAATATTTATTTAGTTATTGATTGTGAACGAAGATACACTAATTTTTAAGCCAATTTGTTTGTATAATATCTTATAATTCGAAAAAAAAAATATCAAAGGTTTTTGTCAGGCTATAAAGAGTAATTAAGGGATTGCTCAGCTCGATGGTAAGATTGGTGAATGCTTTTATGCACCAGGCGTTTCACCAACCCTAATTCAGCTCTTCCAAACTATACTCTCTTCAAATTGGTTTTCCTTCATTACATTTCACTCTTAATTGCTATCTTTTTCGATAAAATTTGCTTCTTATAAGATAATTTGAATTTCTAGATCCGTCGTTTTTTCACAATTAAAAGTATTGAACTTGTACAATAGCTACAATTATCATCGGCAATCCTAATTGGGGTTTATGCTGTTACATTTGTTTGCTAAATTTATAATGAGCTTACAGGCTTATACGAGAAAGAAAGTTAGATTATACACAAGTTCAAATGAAGTTTTATCTTAAAATTAATTGGCAATAGGTAGAGTAGCTTGTTAGACTTATATGTTAGTTTTTTTCTCTTTTTTTCGATATAAAATATTCACATGTAAGTATTCTCAATACTTTCCTTCACATGTGAGTTCCTTTTTACTTAGACAATCCGAAGAGGTACATAAACAATATTCACATGTAGATATTCTCAATATTATTGTATTGACGATAGGTTTTGACGTGAAACTAAACTGGGCTCAAGTTCATGTAATTATTGTGATAGAGCAAGGTTGGGCGATTGACCCATTAAAGCAAAGTAGTTAATTGGTATTCTTGTGTGAAAGCCATTCAAGCCAAAAATGGAGTTGAAGTTATTTGGTATTATTGGCTCTTCTCTGTCTTCCATTATATTTTAAGTTCATTTCCGGAACCAAGTGGTTTTCTTATTTACTTCCTTCGTGAGGTAACAGTTGTCATGGAACATGTGGCCACAAAAAATGGTGCTGCAGCTGTGAATTTGATTCACAACTCTAATATTGTGGCTGCCATAACGAACCTAAGTCGAGACCTATTTTGGTACAATAAAAAGATTGTCACAGGGAAGAGGATTTCTAGCACCTCATGAACCTTCATCTAGGAAGTTGCTGGAATGGGGTCTAGTCCGAAGCATACAAAAATCAATGCGTGTGGCTCATGACATGACCAGGATCGCAAGTCAGGTTGTATTGTTATTATTCGAGATTGAGGACGAACTATCTTGGCTGTTTCAATCCCAAAATCCTTTCTACTTTATCACTTTTAATTGTGGAAGGCTACCTTGGAATTCTTTAGATTTTTTTGTCTAATATTATGGTGTCTTATTGTGTTCAATAAATTTGTCATTTATTTATGTGGGTCTCATATGGAATCCGCGTGGATCTTACAAAATAAATGGCTGAGAATATTCTATAAGACAGAATAAGACAGAGTAATATTGGACAGAGGATCTGGACTCGCCTGGGAAGGATTTCTTTTGACAAAGTGGGGCCGACCTCAGAAAATGCATCATTGAAGCGAATTCTGCCCATATTTCAAGTTTTCAACCCTTACAAGCAGAGGACCTTCGGAAGAATCTGACATGTATAAGAGTATGCAGTCAGTTTTCTCTTCAATCCGTACGTATTGCACGCCAACTTACTAATCAACGTATGAGAACAGTTGTTAATTGGTTTCTAGTGCGGGTAATAAAGTGAAACGAATTAATGTAATTCAGTTGCCTTTTGAAAAGATGTAATGACAATGTATGTTGGTATTAATCGTGAAACTAGCTAGTAAAACCATGCGACATACTCACTCTGGCTCAAGCTAAGGAGCTACCATGTTATTATACCATGTTAATTAGAATCTTAGTGGACCATTACGCCCGACATTCCAAGATCATAATGTTCATCATAAACTATTTCTATGTAAAAGAGAAAGAATTAAAAAAGAGCACGCAGCGAAGTGCATGTCAATGTTCTTGCTCAACTATTTAATAGTTCTCATCTAAACAAAGTATCGACCGATAAAGTTTCTACTAAGTGATGAGGCTGGACCACTAACTAATTAAGAACATAGAAAACCTACCAATTGCGAGGGAGATAGCTTGAAACCCTTATTCAAGGGAAATGGGTCGGCTCGACGTTAGGCCTACCTCAATCAATTAAGGGGGAAAAAATAAAGTGACTTCTTGGAAGAACCAAAAAGAAAGTATGGACAGTGTTATATTGATAAGTACGAATATAGCACTAAAACTAATTTCGGACTGTAATGCCCTTTACAGCGTTACTCATTTGGTTCCCCTTAACTAAAACTAAAAGGTCACACTACTTCATAACAAATTCTTGCAATAAGATGAATTTTAGCTAGCTAGAGGTCTTGTATTTTGTATCTTGGGATGTCTTCATTAATAAAATTGCATCTTGTGATGTTAGAAATTTAAAGTAATTGCATTAACGAGTCAGCCATGTAGAGACTTTCATCGGAGTTTAAGCTCTCTAAATAGAGTCCAGATCTTCTGTCCAATATTACGGTGTCTTATTATGTCTTATAAATCTCAGCCATTTATTTATGTAGATCTCGCATGAGTCCCGCGTGGGTCCCGTAAAATAAATGACTGAGATTTCATAAGACAGAATAAGACAGAGTAATGTTGGACAAAAGATCTAGATTCCTCTAAATGAGTACCGGAGGAAGTATTCAACGCGAGCTTCTTCTTAACTTAAAACTACACGAGTTTGAAATGCAATATCTGCTTCCCTTTTTCAAAGGTTAGTAATAAGCCAACCAACTTAATCGTTCAAATGAAATACTAGTACTCCGATTAGAATTTAGAAAAAAAAAGATTGATCAATTTATACATGAAGTCTCTGCATGGAAATTAAATGTCCTCTTACATGTAACCTAGAAGGCAAAATATGGCAAACTTTAGTAAATAACCCATAGGCTCTACCCCATATGGTTATGACTATATGCATACGGTCCTTACCTCCCGCCATCTCAGTTTATAACAATCTTGATCATTCCTACAAAGAAATGGGGTGATTAATTCAACTTAATGACGATTTAGCATTTGAGTTAATGAAATTAGGGCTAAACTTGATTTTGCTAACCAAGTTCATCACATTAAAACTGAATTAATCATTCTCTTTAGTTCTTTAAGTCAGATATGAGCCCATATTCTTAATTAGTTCCAGGAACTAATCCGACAACTGTATGCGTGCTCAGCTAGTGGATATCCTTTCTGTTAGTTATCAGTAACTAAGTAGCGTGAAGCACAAATTAAAACAGAATGTGATCAGATACTGGACGGCAGTGGTGACTGACGTAAACATGTAATAAAGAAATGCAAAAGGTAAGAGTTTGAAGAGGAAGTAGTGGAGATAGGCGTGAAGTGGTGAAAGGAGAGAAGAGACAGAGAAGAAGAAGAAGTGTAAAACCCTAGAAAATGGTGAGGAGTACAGCCTGCCGGGTATGACAAAGACCATACAGCATATTCCTTCCAGAAAGACATTTGTGGGGTCTTCAATTACGGTAAACGATAGCACACGAGCATTACTCTTAACGTAAAGACATCTAACTTTTTCTTCTTCTTTTCTCTTTTATCTTCTTTTCATTCTTTAGCACTGTCTTCTGATATTGTTGTTTGCCTTGCCTCATATTGTAACTCCTATCTCTCTCTACCCCGAAAGAGAATCCAAGATAATCATAACGAGTCCAAACGAAAGAGGTTCAAGACTGCCTGCTTTTAGACTTGTAAAATTATATGCATTCCCCAACTTGCCCTCGTTCCCGCACCCTTGAAGAAGCACGTCCGGACATATATGTATTTACATGAGTAAACGATCTGGTCAAATCCTGTCCATGCTCTTTGCCCCAGAGAATCTAGCAACCCCTTTGAATCAATGGATCTACAGTTCTAATGCAATGAATGTCCTCACATGAGAACACAGAGCCTTTAAAGTTAATTTATAATAAAATTTAGTACTTCAAACTTAATCTCTTTTGCTGTTCATTTATATTTAAAAATTTACTGTTTTACTTTTACCAGGCATGAGTGTCTCAAACATTTCATTAGGCTTTGTTGATTGAGTGTCCACCGAAGCCATAATTAGAATGGTAAGCTAGGGGACTGCAAGTTACCTTGAAGAACGTTGAAAATAAGTACAACAAAGGGCATGTTCACATGCCCCCGTAAGAACTTTGAAGCTTTTCAACGGTCACAGAAACCCTTGTCAATACATATACGTGTATGAAAATGAGCGAGTCGGTCAAAAAAGAGCATTTGGGTATGTCCGACAAAATCAAAGCGCTCTTCCAACATCTGTCCCTGTTGTGTTTCCCTTTCAACCCTTAGTGTTCAAACCTTCAACGAAAGTCAAGGTGCATTTTTGTAATTATCTCTCATTTCAGTGCTCTTTCTACTTTTCTCTTATCTCTATTTATACGCCGTGTATCCAATCATTCTCTCTACGGACAACACGCCATTCCTTCTCTTTCAATAAATCTTCCTTGGATTGCACAGTTCTCAAATAAACTATGGGTTTTAGCTCGGTGCGTTCCTGGACTTCTTTGCAGCACAAATTAAATTATGCAATTCTTGTTTTTATATAATTACATGATGTCAGTTTATAATTCTGCATATTATAACATTGGAATAGGATATGCAAGCTGCTTGGTTCAAGTGCAACCATTGTCAGTTCATTCTCCATTATTTTATTCTGGCACCTTTAGTTTAACATGATTGTTTATTCTCCTAATTTCTGCTTTTTCTCGCCCTTCTAACAGCTTCAGATCCGAGGGATTAAAATGATGCCAGCACGTTCGTAGTGAGGAAAAGGGAAACCTTTTATCATATTAATTAGCTGAAAGAGCTCCTAAAGTTATTGCTATCATTTTCTTTGCTCCCAAGTTATTGCTACGTAGATGTTATTTCAGTACTAGACAGAGATGGCCATGAAAGAAACTCAGCCATGTCCGTCGTTGTGCTGGTTAATGTTCATGTTCTTGAGCCCTTGCTTCCGCATGTTGCATGCAGACCAAGTTGAGCTTCTCTGGTCCTTCAAATCCTCAGTTAATGATCCCTTTCAACATCTCTCCAACTGGAATCCATCCGTCACTTTTTGCAAGTGGCAAGGTATCAGTTGCAGCAACAATTCTCGCGTTGATGTCCTAGATCTTTCCAGCAAAAACATCTCCGGGAAACTTTCTTCCTCAATCTTTCAACTGCCATTTATTGAAACCATCAACCTCTCTAGCAATCAACTCACCGGCGAGATTCCTCATGATATGTTTTCTGCCTCTAGCTCCTCCCTCCGATACCTCAATCTTAGCAATAACAATCTCACTGGTTCCATACCAGCTGGTCCAAATCCCAGCCTGGAAATATTCGATCTTTCCAACAACATGCTTTCGGGAAAAATTCCAGAGGAAATTGGATCACTTTCAAGCCTGAAGTTTCTTGATCTTGGTGGAAATGTTCTGGTGGGAAGAATTCCAATCTCCATTACAAACATCACAGGTTTGCAGGTATTAACTTTGGCCTCAAATCAATTATTTGGCGTAATCCCTCCAGAATTAGGCCGACTTACGAGCTTGAAGTGGATTTATATGGGATACAACAATCTTTCTGGGGAGATACCAAACGAGATAGGCCAGTTAACAGCTCTGAATCATCTTGATCTTGTCTACAACAATCTCACAGGAGAAATCCCACCCTCTTTGGGAAACCTCTCCAATCTTCAATACCTATTTCTTTATCAAAACAAGCTTAAGGGTTTGATTCCAAGGTCCATATTTGACCTCAAAAACTTGGTTTCTCTTGATCTTAGTGATAATTCACTTTCAGGACAGATTCCAGAACTTATAATCCAGATGCAAAACTTGGAGATTCTTCATCTTTTCTCCAACAACTTCACTGGGAAAATTCCTACAGCTTTATGTTCCTTACCTCGTCTTCAAGTCCTTCAGCTTTGGTCTAATAAATTGTCCGGTGAGATACCTAAAGATCTTGGGAAACTAAACAACCTCACCGTACTAGACCTTTCCACCAATTCTCTCACTGGAAAAATACCTGGAGGCCTATGCAATTCTGGCTATCTGTTTAAACTCATTTTGTTCTCGAATTCACTTGAAGGTGAAATTCCTAAGAGTTTGGGTGCTTGCAGAAGTTTACAGAGAGTACGTCTGCAAGACAACGGGCTATCCGGTGAGCTACCATCGGAATTCACTAAACTGTCGCTTGTGTACTTCTTGGATATCTCAAGCAATCATCTTTCAGGGAGGATTGACGGGAGAAAATGGGAGATGTATTCTCTTAAAATGTTGAATTTGGCTCGGAACAGATTTTCTGGGCACTTACCGAATTCCTTTGGCAGCAACAAGCTAGAGAACTTGGATTTGTCTCACAATGGATTTTCAGGTCCCATTCCACATAGTTTTGGGAACTTACTTGAGCTGATGCAACTGAAGCTAAATGAAAACAAGCTCTTTGGTAATATCCCAGAAAATTTATGTTCATGCAATAAGCTTGTTAGTCTAGACCTTAGCCACAATCACCTCAGTGGTCATCTCCCTACCGGATTTTCTAACATAACGGTTCTGAGTCAGCTGGATGTGTCACAGAATCAATTATCAGGCGAAGTGCCCAGGAATTTGGGAACAGTGGAATCGCTTGTTGAAGTGAACATCTCTCACAATCGTTTCCACGGTAGTCTACCATCAACAGGAGCTTTTTTAGCTATAAATGCAAGTGCAGTTGCTGGCAACGACCTATGCGGTGGTGACGCTATTAGTGGTTTAGCTCCATGCAGAAGGGCAAGGAGCCTAACGAGGTGGTTAGTTGTTGTTTATTTTCTTGGAGGATTTATTTTACTAGCTATTGCTGCTTTTAGCATTATTTTCCTTAGGAGAAGAAAGCATATGGAGTTAAAAAAAGTTGAGAATGAAGATGGAGTTTGGGAGTTGCAGTTTTTCCATAAAAAAGTATCGCAATCCATGACAATAGATGATATTTTCTCGTCCACCAAACAAGAAAATGTCATTTCTATGGGCAAGGAAGGGATTTTATACAAGGGGCTTGCCATCATGAGTAACATGCAGTTTGTGGTAAAGGAAATAAGGGTTGTGCACTCAATTCCACCGAGCGTTTGGGCTGAAATCTCAGAGTTTGGTATGCTGCAGCATCCAAATATAGTCAAGCTGACTGGAGTATGTCGTTCCGATAAGGTAGCTTATCTGGTTTACGAGTACATAGACGGCAGCAAAAACCTGAATGAAGTTCTTGGAAATTTAAGTTGGGAAAGGCGGAGAAAGATAGCAGCGGGGATTGCAAGAGCTCTCCGATACTTACATTGCTACTGTTTTCCGAGTGTTACTGTGGGTAACATGTCACCGGAGAATGTAACGATCGACGGAAACGACGAACCTCGACTGAGGGTGAACCTTCCTCATGAAAAACTGCTTCCGACCGTCCCCAAGTATTTGATCTCTTCAGCCTATGCTGCGCCAGGTATTTTACCCTCGGTAAATCAAATACGAAAGGTTCTTGTATATATATATATATATTAAAAAGTTATGTTTCTTAAATTACTTAATTAAAACCCTGCATTAGATTGGAGCATGATCATTTGGGCGATTAACATGTGGTAAGTTTGGTGACATGCACGTGTGTCATTGATTGACACCGTAGTTTGTGAAATGCAGAAACTAGAAAAACCAAAGAGGTAACGGAAAAGAGCGACATGTATGGATTTGGACTCATCCTCATTCAATTATTAACGGGGAAGAGCCCGGAGGATCCTGAATTTGGTGCGCAGGAGAACATTGTTGAGTGGGCCAGATACTGCTACTCCGATTGTCATCTGGACTTGTGGGTGGATCCAGGAATCAGATCACACCCGTCATCATCTCTTCAGCAAAATCACATCGTGGAAGCCATGAATTTGGCACTCTATTGCACTGCAACTGACCCCACAGCCCGTCCAGGAGCTAGCCACGTTTACACCACCCTGCACACCGCTTTGAAGACCACTTCTTGTGTTTCAGCCCTAAACTGCTCTTCGCCTTCTTAATTTTTGCTTCTTTTATTTGGGTTTCATTTTCTGTGGTGTTAGTTTTGGAGACGAGACGATTATTACTAGAAAGAAATGTTTTGCTTGATGGATATGTTTTGACATACTACTAGTACTACTCGAGTGTAAAATTTAAAAATCTGTAGATAGACTAGCACGAGCTGGCATTATAAATCAATTATCAACTTCTTTGTATCATATAACGTGCATCTTATATGGCCCAACTTATAAAGTGACTGATTCCATTGTCTTGGATCTTTTCCTTTCTCTCCTTCCTTGGTTCAACGTGAACATCATTGCTAGTACTTTTAGACTCGTGGTCCAAGCAAGATTGTAACACTCCTAAGATAAAAAAGCATCACACTGCCTTGTGCGATTCCCGAGACGAAGAATCTTTATGACTTTAGACTTTCAATTCTAATGATTACCGGAGAGTGATGGTGATAGTAATAGTAACAGCAGACAACTATCTCCCACGCATTGCCTGAACTAGAACTGCTTCAGTGTTAACCAATGATGTGTGTTTTTTACCAAATTGGCGATATCCCACCAAACTTTTCCCTCTTTTTAGCTGGATGCCATATTTGAGACGATTAATACGTAATTTTTATCATTTATCCCTTTGATCAATTTGAATTTAATATTTGGTACGATTTAAATTTGAATTCAATAATTTGGCCTTAAACTATAAAAACCAAATTTTCTTTTATTTTGAATATTCTTTTAAAAAATGGGAAACAAATGTGAATAAAAAATCTAAAAAGTTATAGTAAAATGAATTTTTATTTTTTAAAAAAATAAAGTAAAAAATGAAATTGATTAGTATTTAATCAAATGTGGTTAGGTCGGCTGTGCTAGGCCCAAGCCCATCTCCACACGTCCACGGCCCGTGCGGCCCATCAAGTGTTAAACTCCCATGCAAACACAAAGATCTACGTAAACCTAGTATACACTGCATATATAAGGTACTATTCTTCCCTTATTTAAGTACGAGATTACAACCCTATTTTCCTCTGCTTTTAACAGCCGAAACCTACACAAAAAGACTGACTTGAGCGTCAGAGGGGCCTCCCGGGAATCAACTCCCGGCCCGCCATTATCTGTTTTGCAGGTATTCTATAGCCAGAGTCACACAGATCATGAATCTAAACAACGACGTTCAGCCACAGCAGAATCAGACTGAACCATTTGGCGCCCACCGTGGGGCTCGGCATCAGGACACCACGTCTAGAACCACACAGATCAGTCAGGCGGCAGCAGCCAACCCTAATATCGCCGCCGTCATGGCACTTACACTACAACGAATGGCTTTGCAATTATCTGCCGTTCACCCACCAGCATGTCCTGATTCCCACACGCAATCATCACATCCGAACGATAACCCCCGGCCTCGAAATCAAGACCAGGAAGAGCAGAGTGCAGCCCTAGAGGATAACGCTGAAACCAATTCCCATCTCCACTCTCAGCATCCTTCCGACGCCAATCCTCCTGCACCGCAACAAACTCCTCTCACCCAAAGGCAGATAGAGGAAGCGGCTGATCTGGTGATTCGTCAGATCCTGCAGTCTCACCCGAGACGACACCAGACTCCCACTCGGCAGCCAGGCGCGGTGGCCAATCGCCACCCTATGGAAGCCCTAGAAAAAATCGTAGACGATCGACTTAACCTGGCTAAGAATTCCTACGCGGGCCGGGTGCCCGTACAATACAGCTCCCCCCTCATTCCAGAGATCCTGGATAGCCTACCAGCGGCCGATACCAAAATACCGACACCAGAAAAGTATACTGGAAAAACCGATCCCCTCGATTATCTGCAGCACTTCCAGTCAATGATGAACCTACACTGCGTCCCTGATGCAATTCAATG
>JANKOE010000008.1:30833386-30847666 GCA_026284465.1 Erythroxylum citrifolium | reverse complement strand
GATTATTAGTAGAAATGTTCTGGTGGTGCACCTTTATCGTGGGATATTCATCGGAGAGACCTTCGGGTTTCCCGTCGTGTACCCTACGATGAGGGGGCGCTACATACTTGACACGAAGGCCTTGGCCCAAAGCAAACAATACCTGCAAGCGAGTAGTCTGGGCTGTTACAATCCAAGAGGGCAGCGCCAGAATGTGAGATCCCACATCGGATAGAGAGGGGAACGAAGTACGCCTTATAAGGGTACGGATATCTCTCCCTTACAGACGCGTCTTCCTAAGGGTGGGAAGAGCACAACCGTCGTATAACCAGGCTAAGGACACTCACAGTATCCTTAATCCGACTATGCAAGGCTCACTGAATATCTATTCTTTTCTCTCTTTTTTGAAAAATTTGTGCAGCACAACGACTGTATTTTAAAAATCCCCAAAAAGCTGCAAACATTTTTAAACACACTTCTATATTCACATCCAACAGCAACTTTAGGACTTTAAAGTCCACTCAAGGCAATCTCAACAATAGGATCAAAAGATTCATTCATAAGTTCATTTATAAAATAGAAGGCAATCAAAAGTTAACTTACAAAATCATAAAGCGTATTTACATAAACACAGTTCATGAGCTACTAGACAATAAAAGTACAAAATAGGAAACTACCCACTTGTGGTAATACCCCGAAAATGTTAAAAGGCTGCACAATCCACTCAAAGCTTCAAACTCACTAAATTAACCTGCGTAGTTGGAAAGCGAAAGGGGGTGAGTACAATAGGTACTTAGTGAGCAGGAAAAACATATATCACAAATAGAATTCGATTCATACCAAGATGGTGTAGATAATTTATGAAGTGGATATATATTACATAGAAAACATATAGGCCCAACCTATGACTCAACGTATACTGGTTAGGAACCATATAGGCCTAGCTTATTAACTCACTCATCCAGTGAACATAAGTCCCAGTTCCAGTACACAAAAGCGTAAAAACATCATATGTATTAATCAAATCTTGATAGGAAAACCAATATCAGGATAAGCCAAAACAATTATGTGTGACACCACTAGTCGGCCAAACTAATGTGCACACCCATCGATACTCGGTGCTGGCTCGACTTTCATCCGTGTTGAGTGCGGACTACAGTCAACAAAAGCGTCATGACCCTGGGTGATGACCTCGTCGGTGTCCAGACCCTTCTACATGGTATGGCTGTGCAACCCCTTCATTTAGACATTAAAATACTTACTTTTAATTAAAAGAAAGAAGAAGATAGGAGAAGAGAAGAGAAGAAGAAAAATAAGAGGTATTCCAAAATACCTCATTTTTCAATTTCTTGTAACTTCCCAAATCACCCGCTCACAGATATTGTCCGCTTTAGGCCTTAGCCCAGTCAAGCCCTCACGATTTTGCTTTTCCCGAGGCCTTCCCAAAAGGTCACCCATCCTGG
Organism: Erythroxylum citrifolium; assembly: GCA_026284465.1. Classification (NCBI taxonomy): domain Eukaryota; kingdom Viridiplantae; phylum Streptophyta; class Magnoliopsida; order Malpighiales; family Erythroxylaceae; genus Erythroxylum; species Erythroxylum citrifolium. The sequence goes on along the minus strand of JANKOE010000008.1, from coordinate 30,846,224 downwards.
TACTGCTCTTGCCCTAGCACATTTAACTTTGGAGTTCTGATGGGATCCGGTGCGTTCGGGCATGAAAAACGTATCTGTAAAGGAAAGGTATCCGTACCTTTATAAGGCGTACTTCGTTCCCCTCTTCATCTGATGCGAGATCTCACATTCTGGTGCTGCCCTCTTTGGAGCCCAACCTAGCTGGCACAACGGTTCGGGTACTGACTTTGATACCATCTTTAACAGCCCAGATCACCCGCTCATAGATATTATCCGCTTTGGACCTTGGCCCAGCCAAGCCCTCACAGTTTTGCTCCTCCCACCCTTGAGAAGACGCGTCTGTAAGGGAGAGGTATCCGTACCCTTATACGGCGTACTTCGTTCCCCTCTCCATCCGATATAGGATCTTACATTCTGGCGCTGCCCTCTTTAGGGCCCAGCCTAGTTGGCATAACGGTTTGGGTACCGGCTCTGATACCATTTATAACAGCCCAGACCACTCGCCCACAGATATTATCCGCTTCGGGATGCCCCTCAGGCGAACCCCCTCACAATTTTACTCTTCCCACCCTTGGGAAGACGTGTTTGTAAGGGAGAGATATTCGTACCCTTATAAGACGTACTTCGTTCCCCTCTTCAACCGATGTGGGATCTTACATAAATAAAAGTGGCAGACAGACTAATCATCATTTATTTAATCCTTAATTGTAAATCAATGAACTTTTCACCAATAATTAATTGATGACTTTTATTTTATCATGCCATATGCTACTATTACCCATCCATTGTAGTGGTAAGAGAATTTGGTGATAATTTTCCAATGCCCTTTTCAAGAAAGATATTTGCGCTATTCTCCTTAATCTTGGTCTTTAAAAGCCATATAAGAAACGGGTTAGTATTTTGGATATGGTCAAAAAGGATTTGCTATTTATTAGGGCTACTAGGCCCTCTGACATTCCAAGTAACGATTGTCATTTGGAAGAGGTTATTGGGAATTTATGCTTCCTCTTTGAACTCATATGAGTAACTCTTTTGAAGCTTCCATCTATTTCCATCTTCTTAGGGGTAATATTTGAATTGCTTAAGAGATTGTTCTCCAAGGTTTCAAGATCTTTATTAATATAATCAACTTTTGCCTCTGTTAATGTAGATTGTTATTCCATGTGTATGCTTATGATGGCTCTATTGACTTCTTCATCATATACTCTAGCTCCAGAATAATCCTTCTTATTAAAGGAAGGATCTTGATCTAGGCAATTTGATAAAGGAGTTTATGGGAAAAGCCTTTATATTTATTTTAGGCTCAATGTTTGTTTAAGCAACATCCTTAACAGGAGCTAAGTTTGGATCCAAATCATATTCCAATTGGATGAGTTTTGTGTAGTCACCAGTTTTCAAAAACCTCCATGCTGGTTTTCAATATTACTTCTGTTAGCTTTGATTCAGACATCCATGTATAAGAAATTGGGAATACATCCTCATCTAGCCTTAGCATGGGAATGGAATTAAGTAGTTGATAATCCTTGTTAATCAGTACAAAAAGTGTTGCATAGTTAACCCTCTCCATACTAGTATTAGCCTTGCCAAGACAAAGTTAATGCTTTTTTTTACATCAATTAATGCTTTTTTAAGATAGGAAATACTTTAGTTTTCAAAATTAAAAAATAAATATTTTAATTGATTTTAGTTTTTAGTATAACCCAACCCAAAACTAAACAGAAATTATATCATTATAAGTTAACGTTTATTTAGTTTTTAGCATTATTAACTTATTATTATTTTAATTTTTCTTAAATAAGTTTTATTATGGGAAAAAAAACCAATCTACATGTTGAGAATACTATTGTTCAAGATAATCCACGATAATCATATATTTCAAATAAATAACTATATTTTTCTTTTTTATTCTAGTAATCTTTTTTCTTTTAGAAACAGAAAATTATGTAGTATTTTTATTTACTTTTTTATCGATACTAAAATAATTTTACTTTAGATAACTTTGGTTTTTAATTTACTAGTTTTATAATATTATAATCTTATGTTTTAATTTTTTTGTCAAAATAAATTCAACTAAATTATTATTTTCAATGTAATATAAAATCCTTTTTCATCCTTATATTTTAAATGTTTTGAGGACAATATTAAATTTATTTTACCCTGCCAAATGTTAAAATATTTATTTTAATTAATTTTACGAGTTATTAAAATTTTTTACAACAGTTCAAACTGCTCAATTCAATTAAATCCGCATAACGTAATTTAAATATTTATATGATTTAATCTGACCAAAAAAAAAGAACCATTGCTCGGTTTATAATTTTAATAAAAACCAACCTAGAGGACCCATCACTCATCCTTAAGATAGTATTAAAAATAATTATAAAATATATAAAATTTTAGTTCATGCAACTATTAAAAAGACCTTGAAACTTCTATCAATTTGGATAATTTACCCGATTTGGGCACCGTAGGATAACGTTCTAGGAGTTGTGCATTCTTGTACTACAATTAGGATAGTTGAATTCTCTGGTTTTATGCAGTTGATTGGGCCCCAATCTCCTACAAATAATAGAAGCAAGGTCGGCATATGAAAAATTAGTAGAAAGCATTGAAGCAGTTCTCAACCAAAAGGCCATGGCCCATGGGAGGAAGGTGGAAAGGAAATTCTAGGCGGGCCATGTCTGTAAACGAAACCTATTCTTATCGAGAGGCAGGCCTGGAGAAAGGGGGAGACGGATTTATAAATAAAGCTTAAAAGAGAAATGGGCCACGTAACATGAAACCTCCGCTAGACACTTAAGGACACTATTATATCAAGTTGTAGACATGACAAAGGCAGTGAATGTTGGTCTCAATGTTTTCTGTCATACAAAAGTCCAGTTGATGAACATGAAGCAAATGCAGTAAGCTGCATCCTCTTCGTTCAAAACTTTCCATGCAACTGCTCTTTCGTACGATATTGGCCTTCCCATACTTGACAAGCAGATACCACCCTGAAGGCACATAAAACCCTGCCAACATAAAATTACAGTTTTGTGAGACTAAACATGGTGGTGAAGCTTCATGCAGAAACAATTCTCTACTAGTAACTTTTAAACTTCTCTGACAAACAACATCTGTCGCAATTTTCTTCATAGTTTCAGTTGTTTATTAACATTTAAAGCAAATATATGCAAATTTTCAGGAAAAGAAACGTGAACAAACAAATAAAGACGATGTAAAACTAATTTGTTTGTCAAGTAAGCACATGTTTCTCCATATTTCTTTAAGATATTTCTCCAAACCCATACTTGTGTTGGAGAATCTTCACTTAACTGATAGATTCAAATTCCCAATCATGAGTTGCAACAGACCATACCTGCTGCATTATCTGAGGGAATTCTGAGCACAAAGTCTTCCTTCCATTATCATCGAAAATCTTCTCCAGGGTGATGTCTTGAAGTGCAACAAAAGTTGTCTCCAGCATGTCAAGTCCAGCCTGATTTGCAAATGTGAAAACCGGCAGAGCCTGTATAGATCATTACAAGAAATTATGATGAAAATGTAGTAAGAAATTATGACGAAAATGCCATGAAGCAATAAAGGCAGAATTTAAAAAGCAGAGATATCTGAGAACAAACAAAGATACAATCACACAAATGGACGAAATTAAAGAACAATGCATACAACTGTCAGAAGCCAAGCTTTAGGAAAACTTCCTGGGGAGATAATTTTATTATTAACATGTGGACCATCCTTCAAAATCTGCCATAATTATTTTGTTGGAAACATCCAACTGCTCAAAAAGCTACAAATATTTTATATCAATGTCTTCTCTTAATCCAGACCAAGATCAGAACAACTCGAACAATACAATTTACATCACCCAATAGACTAAGGAATATCTAGAAATATAAACCATGTATATCCAAAGTATGAAACTACTCCCCAAATACCTTCAAAGAGCAGCACATGACTGCATCAGAGTGATGCCAAAGAGTTTTGAGGATGGACTCAGTTCCTTCAGTTTTGATTAGTTCTGCACCTAGACAACACCTACAAAGAAGTTCAAGCATTCAAATTACTTTTGGCAATGAATGTTACTTTTCCTTCACATTCCAAGAAATTATTATCATTTTCTTTTCCTTCTCATTTTCCAAGAAATTATGAGTGCGCGCTTCCAAGAGAAGGAATAAAACTGGTATATACCTGTAGCTTTGACATATCCAACGAGCGAGTATTTGTGCTTCAGGAGTGCCAGGTGGTGAATGAAAACCAATACTAGAACCAATACGAGAAGGGGAGAGTGCCAATGCCACCCTCTGAACGGAGGCTATGACACTACGAACATACTGCCGAGCCATGGATGCCACATTTTCTTGAAGGTGCATCTCAAATGCAAATTGGAATGCTATAGTCATCACGGATCTTGATTTAGCCGTTGAATTATCATCAGATGCTTTGCTGCCAGTAGGTCCAACATCAAGAGAAGAGGCTAGATCAAGTGTTCGGTTTGGACTAGGAGTATCCTGCATTAATTAATGTTGGAAAATTCAGAGACCCAACATACAGTTTTACAGAGAAGAAGAAATATTAATAACTAAGATATGTAAGAAGCTTTATGGTACTTAGACCATTAATGCTTACAGTTCTAGAATCAAGAGGAATGATACGGAAACCAGAAGGAATTATAGGTGCATCGTCAGAAAAGGAGGCATCAATAGGTGCAAAAATGAGCTCAGCAGATGAACCAACAGCATTTTCATCCACTCCGCTACAAAGCTGAGAGTCAATGATAATTGGAATATCAGAAACTGGTAAGGAAACAACATTATTAACCACTTAAAATAAATAGAAAGTTGCCTAGTGCAAAGTTTAATCAAAAGATAATTAAGGGAAAAAAAGAACTCTTACTTGTAAGAGGAATATGTCACCTGGGACAATCATATCTTCTCGATAGCCCATATTTTCAAGCTTAATGACCTCCATAAGCTGGTAATGAACAATCATATCTTGTCAAAAGTCATGCATTTATAGCAAATTGCAAGGACATCTCCAATAAACTTCTGCAAAGGAATGACAAAAACATGGTGACCAGAATTCAGAACTAAACAACTAACCTCTTCATGCTCAATTGTGTGAGCCAGGGGAAGAATAACCTGACCCCCAAAATTTCCAGCTCGAGATACTGGCAAGCTACAAGGACCTGCTCTAACAGAAGCAGCTGCATAAGCATCAATACCACTATCCGACCATTCTGACCGATGTTCACGCAGGAACCTGAGAAGTACTGCCGGTGGCACATTCTACAAAAAGAAAAAGGAAAACCCATGTGCTTGAGGCAAACATAGAGTAAATTAAATGCATAGAAAGCAAAAGTACATCAAGGGAGAGCACTTGGACATGCTTTGATTCATGAACATCAGAAAATTTACATTGCATATGGCCTGTGTGTGTTGTCATAAGCTGAACGGATAATAGCATCTTTGATGGCTTAGTCACATGAAAATTGCAAAGGATTTCTTTGTATTTGGATCATTATACAATCAACATGAACTCAAGATTACAGATTTTTTCACTTTGACCTTAGGAATTTCTAACTCAATACTTTTAAATTAAATATTCATCAAAACTATAGTTTTATCATTCTCACAGTCAATCACATTGCAATTGTTCATTTGTAGGCCAGATATACAGAATCCAGAACAATAACTTAGACTTGATTTTCAACAATCTCTGTGCTTGACTGAGCTCAAATTTATTTCATGTATGATTAAGAACATTGACCAAAAAGGAATTTTGTACACACAATGTAGCATTGGACTTGCACAATGTTAAACATGTATACTCAGCATCAAAATGTTTGTAGGATAGCTATGTCGTACCTACAAATTCTTGGCATGTGCAAAAATATTGAAATTCTTACCTGTAGTAACATGGATGCTTTTGCACATAGCACTGCATTATTCATAGACGGGAATCCACTGGCATACGAAATGTTTAAACCCATCATTTTGTTTGGTGATGAGTTTACAAGGACAGTGACATCATCAACGCCATCATTTTCCAGCATAGACCATCCCTCATCAGTAAAGCCATTAACGGCTTCATTGAAGCCCCTGCAAATAATGCTTGTCAGATGCTGAAATATCACCATATTCATGCTATATGTAACCATATCTCCAAGATATTTACTTGCTCAGTCTCTGACTCAGTGCACGTAGAGCTGCAGGTCTTCTCCCCCAACCAGTGACATTTGGCTGAAAAACTTCCTGAGTAATCTGCCTCAGATGGCGTAAAGCCTACATTGCGTGCAAAGTACATCAGAGGCCAATAATTTTGCATACCACTTTATCCCTCTATCTTGTTGGTTAATAGCTTAGATAGTGACAGGTTTATATCACCCGTATTAGAACAAATGAACCATGCAAGTTATGCCAATTGAACCAAGCAAGTTATGCCAATTGTCTTCTGAACCATAAAATCTTGGATGCATTTTGCTTCCAAAAATGCAGATAAAGAACAAGCATACCGCCAGTGTTGTTTTCTGAGCAAGCAATGTTGACGACTCATAAAGCGGGCGCAACACCTCAGGTACACTCCAAGGCTGCATTCAAGTAATAGGCATGCTTAACAGTTAGTTCTCTAAGCAACACCAAGAACATGCTTGGCAAATTGCAGAACAGCAATTGGCATACCTCCAAGTCCAGGTGATCCACTATATGAATAATGGATCCCCCTCCTTCACAAGGTCTTATAAGGTATCCACTTGGTAGCATTTCTGCCCGCACAAAATGCTGCGTTGGTGGCATACTTGGACCATTCTGAGTATTATTAAGCGATCTCTCGCAGACCTAATTAGCAGTCCGATCAAGGAACCTGACTTAGCAAGGCTAGGTGAAAAAGAAGAGCACTAGCCCTTCAACTACAAGACTTAAAGCAGAAAAAGTGAAAAAGGTGCTATGACAAAATTACTTACCACAAGACTTCCATCCTCCAAAACAGAGGTGTAGCGCAATAACCAGAAGTCACGAGCTGGTGCCAAGGTTGTCGGTGCATAAAGCTGAACCAAAAGGCATAAATAATCATTGGCAAATGACATAATATCAATTCTAATGCAGAAACAGAAGCTCTAAAACCTACCTGCATGTAGAGCAATTCAATAGTTCCACCATTTCCTGTGGACATAGCATTCAAAACATCCACGCCTCGGCAATCACGAAACCATGATGGTCGATCTTTGAGGATCTCGGCAACCTGTAGGATACATAATCAAGATCATTCTAACACTAGAAGTCATATTCAGGAATGAGACCCTTCAATACCAAGCAGTAGAAGGACTTACTCTTGTAGGATCTAGACCCACAAGACCGCATGCACGTGCTGCAACACCGGTGCAACCATGAGAAATAGCAACGATTCCAATGGAATCCGGACCAGGCTGCACGGGTAAGCAAGAGTCAGATCACGTAAAGACTACAAAACTGTGTCACTATGGATAAGAAAGGGGGAGAAACAATAGTCATTAATTTGTAACTCAACTTCAACTGTCTTGAGTAAACGAGGAATAGATACCCTCTACCATGTTCCTTGAAAAGATAATTCTTTTTGGGCAAAACAAAGGTGAAAAGAAAAGATTAACCATGACTAAGCTGCGTTGTGTTTTAGTGAACGTAATACGAGAACTATTGTGTTTGATTGTTAGACATTGTTTTCAGGATGTTAAAAAAGCCACTGAAATGAAGAAATATTTTTAAAAAAACAAAAGCATGATTTTACCAAGACAAGTGGACGAAAAAGAAAAGGATATCTTGGCATGCAAAAGAATGGGATAGTGGCATCTCTAAAAGACCAAGAGAAATGTACGATGTGATTTAGACTTTGCTTAGAAGTTTAGCTAGCAAGGTGTTTTGATTATTTTTCTTTTTTACTGGTTTTCCTAGATAATGACAAATAACAGATAGAAGTAGTTTTTTTTTTTCAAGAAAAATAAATAATGAGAGGGTGAAGTGAGCAGTAACCTTCATCCCAGGCATTTGGACCCACTCCACAGCAGTTCCAGTAGCCTTTGAAAGAAACTCTGTTAAAGTCTCCTCTGCAATGGACAAAAGTCTGGAGACCATACAAAAGCACTATCTAAATCAGACATTAAAAGAAACGGAGGGCAGAAAGGACCAAACAAGCCAAAAAAAAGATTCCACTAACCCAGCAGGGCTAGCATCCCTTGGCGGATGCTGAGGAGTCAGATGGTGCTGACCACTCGTCACCACCGATTCGCAACTTGTATCTGTGGTGGCAAGGGCCGCCTGCAAAGACAAATTCGCCCAAAAATGATAAGAAATCTCTCGCACATTTTTAGAATTGTTACACAAATCAAAGCTCTCTTATAAGTTTGATTGAGAAGAGACTTCTCCTTTTCGTTAGATTTTAATAAGGAAGTTGCAGCTGTTTTCAGACAGAGAAGAGATATTTACAGTTTGTGTCTGCTGGCGGAAATAACTATTCTCGTAGACCAACTGCGAGACCTGTTTCTGCAATCTATCATTTTCCTCCATTAGCAATTTATTCATTGCCGTCAACTTTCTATTTACAGCTTGAAGACGCGATGCCTCTTTCCGCTGCTTCTCTCTACATCTGTACAAAGTCCAAACTCAGTATTACTGAAAAATAAAGCTTTCCAAGAGATCTCGATTACAGATGTTGAAAACATGAAATGCCAACTCAAGTTTCAATATACATACCTGTTTGGATCTTCCCTATATATATATATATAACTCAGACACAAATCATTACCTTCTATTCTGGAACCAGACTTTGATCTGCTTGGGTTCGATGTTGGAGAGAATAGGGCACTCCCTGATCAGCTGTTGACGGCGCATGGAGCTTGGCTTTGGACATTCATGGTAAAGCCTCTCCAGAGCTTCCACCTGCTCTGGTGTATACCTCACGTACTTGCCGTTATCCATGGCCACCACCATCTTGTTCCCCCCATCCTTGCAGGTTGAAGTTACCGCCATCATCTCTTCCCTTCCTTAGATGATCACAGAACCCCAACCAAAATAATTAAAAAATGTCAAATCTTTGCCAAAAGAAATGACTAAGAAGCTGTTAAATGTTAAAAGTGTACCAAGTCCCAATAGCTAGAAGTTAAAAGGAAATTTTTTTTTTTTTTGCAGAAGAAGAAGAAGAAGAAGAAGAGGGATTACATGTACAGTCACCAGCAGTACCTAAGGAATATTAGTTTTAGATGGAATACCGTCTTGTGGGTGCGTGGCCCACACTCGTCCCGTGGCCTTAAACGCAGAAAGCTACAAGGAAACTACGAGCTTTATGCTTCAACAACAACATCAAGCTTCTCTTCCAACTTTGTCACTCGAATATACTTGCAAGCACCAACGCTTCCTCATCTATCCTTCACGCATATATATGTATAGAGGAATATTGCTGAAAAAGCTCAGGTCTCTGTATCTCTCTTTCTTTTCCTTTTGTCTATGAATGAAGTAGCTGAGTGCCTGGAAGCCTGAGGGACATGTTTAGCGTGGAAGAAGAGAGCAATTGTTGGGTTACTGACTTATTACAGAGGAGGAGAGGAGTGAATTAAGACAAGTGTGTCTTTTAAAGGAATGTTTGGGTTGGGCTAGAAATGGAAAAGGGAGGGTATAGGGACTGAGCAAAAGGATCAAAGCAGACATGACAAGAATATGTAACAGAAGAAGCAGCTTTATTATTATTATCTGTTTTTGTCTTTGGTTTCACTTTCACGGTAACAGATTTTCCGTCGCATGACCTTGTTTCAATCTGATTTATTGATTTTTATCACATATTTATATAAGATCTACCTGGTTTGTTTTTTTTTTATTTTTACGAGGTGTTTTAGGCGAGTCTTAATTATAGAAAGATACATTTAATTTAGCCACACCTAAACTGTTAGTGAATTTATAAAACTAATTAAGTTGGCCTCACATAATAGCTTAAGCTATTGTGATGAAACGGTCACTTAACATGGTATCAAAGCCTTTGTGACCAAGTGGTCGTAAGTTCAAATCCTATCACTCACCTATTATTCAGCACAAGGTAAATTGAGCATGTACAAGGTTCAAGTCCAAAGGGCTTTCACTTGAGGGGGTGTGTTAGTAAATATATAAAACCAATTAAGTTGGCCTCACATAACAGCTTAAACCATTGTAGTGAAACGGTCACTTAACACAGACTAATCCCTGCTTGAGCCGAGTAAATCTCTTGTGGGAGGCGAAACTCTGACCTCAAGTTTTAAACTTCACCTCCGTAACAGGCTAAACTGTACAAGTGATCCCGCGCCGACTTGAAACATACCATATTCATATCAAAGCCCCGTAAATTATTGTCAGCATCAAAATCCCCTTTTACTGTTTTTCTAGTTTTAGGGTATGTTTGGATATGGGTGGAAGAATGGAAGAGGATGGAATGAAATAGCCCAAATAACTCAGGCTATCATTTGAGAGTCTATTTTGAAACAAGATAAAATGACGATTAATAACTTTTGAAGGCATCCTTTGCCATCCAAAATATGTACATCCCTTAACTGTGACTTTGAATTTCCGTAGTTGGATATTCTCACTCTCATCGACAGCGCGTCGACTTTCTCCTGTTGGACGTCAACGTCCTTTCTGAGAATTTTACCACCACATCGGAGTCAAATTTTAGCTTACAATGGAATGAGGGATAATCTGACAATCAAAGCAATCTGGAGCTAAAATTACCATGAATAGCAGTTGTTTTCCTTTCTTTCGTTTATATATTCCCTACTCCTGTTTATATGTCATGAATATTCTTGACATTGAAGCTTCTAAATCGATATATTGTTTTCAAGATAATAGAAACTTTAAAATAGCTCATGGTGAAGTATTCCTTTCAAACTTTGCTTTCAATTATATTCGTACATCAAATAGTTTATCAAGACATTGAAGAGATTTGATGTTTCTTCGTCTGTTTTCATTTAACACAAGATATGCCTTATTTTGCGTGTCTTTTAATTTTGTTGCAAAATGTATTCAATGTAAGTATACGGTTAATAATTATTTTAGTAAAATTTTGCACTATAAAGAAAATAAATAGATAATTTAAAATTATAATAGTTTCCTTTAATTTTGTAAATATAAATATCAGAAACCATTTGTCTATGATAATGATAACAGTAGTAGTAGTAATAATAATAATAATAAATCATAACATAATAATATAAAAAGAGAATTATATTCAAATTAGATATTTTTAATTTCATGTTTTTTATTGAAATATTATTTTTATTTTGTGTTTAACTGAACAATTTTTGTCACTTTGGAATCCCTATTATTTCTTCAAATTTTACAAATTTTCAGTATCTCCATCTTTCCCACAAATTGTACACCAAATAGCATTTTGGACAATTTGATTTATCTCTTCTGCAAGTTGGTTGGGTCAGTCATGCTAGGCCCGGCCTAAGGCGCATGCATCGACAGCCCATTCGCAGTTGGTAATCTCCCATGCATACGTAAAGACCTAAACCTAGCAAATATTCTGTATATAAGGTACTATTTCACCATGATACAGGTACGAGATTACAACCCTAATCTTCTCTATTCTTAACAACCAAAACCCTCTCAAAAAGACTAACTTGAGCATCGGAGGGGCCTGCCGGTAGTCAACCCCCGGCGTGCCTTCCATTGTTTTGCAGGTATTCAACAGCAAGATATGTCAGAATTATGAATCCAAGTAGCAACGTCCAGCCTCACCAGAATCAGGCAGAACTAGTTGGCGCCCACCGTAGGGCCCGACATCAGGGCACCACGTCCAGAAACACACAGGTCAGTCAGGCGGCAGCAGCCAATCCTGATATAGCCGCCGTCACAGCTCTTGCGATGCAACGGATGGGATTGCAGTTACCCGTCGCTGACCCGCCACCGCATCATGATTCTCACACTCAATCCTCGCATCCGAATGATCAACCACAAATTCACAATCAAAATCACGAAAAATAGAGCATAGCCTTGGGAGACGACGCCGAGGTCAATTCGTACCCCGATTCCCAGCGCCCCCTGGACGCAAATCCTCCTGCACCACCGCAAACCTCCCTCACCCAGAAACAGATAGAGGAAGCGGCTGATCTACTCATTCGCCAAATCCTGCAGTCTCAACCGGAACAACAGCAGGCCCCCGCTCGGCATATTGGTGTGACGGTCGATCGCCACTCTGCTGAAGCCCGTAGAAAAAGTCACAGACGATCTAGTCAAGTATGGGAAAAACACCGATCACGGTAATGCCAATCGAGACAATAATGGTGGCAGCGGCCGACCTGATAGTTGGCGAAGGCCTTGGAAGCACAATAATATTGATGAGGGAGGAAGGCAGATTTTACAGACGACCGATGTGGTGCGAGGCCACAACCCAGGATGAGGGATGATAGAAATGCCAAACGACAAAATGACCGACCGGTTGGGGTCATCAACATGATTTTTGAGGGCAATGCGGCAGGAGGGTCGACTGCAAAAGGTAGAAAGAGGTACGCCAGGCAGGTCGATGAAGACTCGTCCGCCAAAAAACAAAAGCAGAACGATGGGATTGTTAGTGTAAGTCGACTTGTACTCTCATGTAACTCGACTTACGCATGCACAGTACCTATAAGTCGACTTGTTTTCTCCTGTAAGTCGACTTATGCTTGTACAGTACTGTAAGATTGTTAGAGTAGTGCCCTAAAGGTAATCGCCTTTTTGTACAAACTTATCTTTATGAATAAATAAAGAAAGGCATGTTTCATTAATTTGGTGTTCATTGTTTATGAATTGATAGATATTGATCTATAAGCAAATTAATGAAGTCCATGATATATGACATAGCATGAAGGAAATTATGATGTGATCATACT
>JANKOE010000008.1:30803313-30826901 GCA_026284465.1 Erythroxylum citrifolium | reverse complement strand
AAGAGTAAGAGTAGAAGAATCAGGTACGCGTGGAAAAAGTGCTCAACCTGTTAAACCCAATATATATAGCGCTGAAAGCTGAATTAAAACGCCAGTCAAGATCAAACACGTGGCAGAGTACGAGCTGCAGTAAAGTAGGGTTAACATTTCGAAACGGCGTGACAGTTGAAAGGACGCGCATGACAGAACGTGACAGCGCATGACAGCTATGCGGCAGTTGAACGGCGTAGTAGTTTCAAATTTTAAACAGTGTTCAAAAGATACGTATCGTCAGAGTAATAATTAGATTTAGCCTTACGACCAGACGCCAGCACCCAGTCGATCGCATGACTGGGCACAAGCCGACCGATCTTCCCGACCCAGCTTGAATGGCTGGACACTTTCGATCGATCGACCTAACTCTCTGATCGATCGGTTAATCGCCTCCCGAGCTATCAAGCGCCAAGTTGCGGTGTCCGGTCGATCGGACTTATCATGATCCTACGACCAAATAGGCTGTACAATCTCATGTACTCCTTCGACCCTTCTCTTAGCTCAGACTCGAGGAGTGGGGGGCTTATGGTCGGGTCGGCTGGATCGGCCTTGCCCGGCCCAGCTTTCAGGCCTGGATATCGACGACCCAACGACCATAGCCCGTTCGGCCCATCGAATGTTAGACTCCCATGCAAACATTACGACTAACGTAAAAACCTAAACCTAATGACAGTCCCAGATATATAAGGTATGATTCTACCATAATTCAGGTACGAGAGTTCAATTCCGCTTTTCTCTGTTTACAGCAACCAAAAACCCTACGAAAAAGGCTGACTTAAGCGTCGGAGGGGCCTTCCGGGAATCAACCCCCGGCGTGCCTTTATTTGTTTTGCAGGTATCTCATAGCCAGAGTCGTATAAGTCATGGATCAGAACAATGATGACCAGCTTCAGCAGAATCTGGTTGAACCATAACCAATTTTTATTTTTTTCCTAACAACTTTTGGGCAGCATAACGGCTGTATTTTTAAAAAACCCAAAACCTGCAAACGATTTCAAACGCACTTCTATATACTCACATCCAACCATAACAAACATCGAACCTCTTGTCCGGAATCCAAACCCAATCAATCACATTCATATCATCTCATTCAAAAGTTAGATCAACCAACACAATCATCTTACCTCATCCATAACTATTCATATACCATAAACATACACAAGTTTACCTGGCAAATCACATAAAACAGCCCCTGTGATATACTTGATTATTCATATTAGCCCTTGTGTTTTTAATTCGTTCACCTTAGCCCCTGTGTTTTTTATTGTCATTCAAGATACCCCAATTGGGTATTTTCGGACAAATTTACCCTTGGAATCAAGAGATTAAAAAAATGTATTTCAATAATCTAAGGGCAAATTTGTCCGAAAATATCCAATTGGGATATCTTGAATGAGAATAAAAAACACAGAGATTAAGGTGAACGAATTAAAAACACAGAGGCTAAGATGAATAATCAAGTATATCACATGAGCTGTTTTATGTGATTTGCCAATAATTTAAATAAAATCATGCATACTTTTTAGTGTAGGTACATATTATAAGACAAAAATTCGAACAAGAAAGACAGATGTACATGTACTCATCTTCTAACAAGAAGACCAAACTCTGGAAAATCTCAAGCAATTTCCGTATTTCTTACAGTTCTGGTGGGTCCGGCGTATGGGATTGCAACATCAGTAGCCTAACTCAAGAAAGTTACTTTTCAATTGTGTAATGTCAACGGCGGTGAAAATGGCATAGGCTGGTAAAAGAAGTAACATACCCCGCTACTTTCGCTACTTCCGCGGAAATTTGTGCCAGCTCTTTATAAATATATATAAAAATAATGTTGCTGTCCTTTGTTGTTTCTTGATGATTATTATTAATATTATAGCAGCAAATACAAGGATGACAGGTGTGAAAGTGATGGGTGTAGCGTATGCTTGACGCCAGCAGACCATGCCCGAGATGTGTGGTCCCACCAAGTTTATGTGGGTCCCAAAAGAATCCGTGGCCCCCGCTCGCGTGAGTAGTTTCTCCCTTCACTTTCTTTTTTCCCCGGTCTCTCTCACTTCACTTTACAACGTGCTCCTCAACCAACCAGGTCCCCGCCGGTGTTCACCATTTCTTTAACCCAATAACAAAATTCCCCTATCTTTGTTGTGCTTTGTGTTTCTTTCGACTGTTCTTGCTAACGCGCTGGGCTGGGCATAGATGAAGGGCAAAAGTGTATATAACTAAAATTTGATAGGTGAGTGAGATAGGGGAAAATCCACCTCTTCGCTTGCATTGGATTCGCTTATACCAGAATGGTGTCGGGTTTGACTTGGTAAAAGTTTTCTCCAACTTTTCATCTTTTGCTTTTAAATGTTTCATTTATGTTTAATGTTTGGTTCACATTATCTTTTGTTTGTGTGGTTGTGAACAATGAAATGGCAACTTTAAGTTGAATGTCTAAAGCTCCTATGCTTTTTTATTCAATCATTTTTTTCTTTAATTTTCGTGGAAAAGATTATTGATCCAAGATATGCTATTTGTTGTGTATGTATCCTCTTCTTTAATAGGCGGAAACGAAACAAGTTGGATGAAACAGCAAAAATACAATAGGCTTGAGCAAAAATTGAAGTGTAATTATATTAAAAATATATTTTTTTTTTGAATTCGAGAAAACTCCACAGGCAGGTCAAGTGGGCTTGCCTCTTAAAGGGTCAAGTAGCTACACCCCTATTAGAGGGCCAAGCGGCTACACCTCATTACGGAAGACCTCATTAATTCTCCACCTATAGGTAACACAGCGGCTGCCTCAGGTTCTTACAAGAGGAGCTAGCAAAAAATCGAACCTAAAATTTAACCGAAGTTAAGCCCTGCTCTCAACCATCTAGTCACACCCCTTGAGAGCATTTTAGGTGGTTGAAGTGGGAAGCGAAGCAATTAACTGGATAGACTAGAAGGAACACGTTTAAGCAATTATACGTATTTATGCATGTAACGTATGCGTATGTGATTATAACAGTACATACGCCAGGGGGGACCACTACCAACAGAACGCATGTCTCAATCTTTCGGCGTGTCACTTATCCAGCGAGCAAGCGCGAGGCACAAGACATTCTGTTCGATTGATGGGCGAAAATGTTTCTTATTCTTACCGTGATTGATACTTAAATTTTAATTTTTGTTATTCGGTGCTTGGGTTGGCCGTTTCCGTCAACGCAACGGACACGAGTAAAATTTCTCGTTTACCCACTCTCTCTAGCCTAAACCCGAGTGACATGTCGTCGGTTTTGTCCCCCTTTGCTCCCCTCTCCAAGCACCAAAATCCTGATAGCTATCTGTATGCCATCCTTCCTCCACATTTGCCTCCTCTCCTCCTACTAGAATAACATCATCATCGTCGTCTTCTTCTTCTTCCTCTTTTTCTTTTTTTAAATTTTTTGTGAAATTTATCAAATTGGAGGACACCTTTTAAAGTGTAGATTACGAAAAGAAAAAGAAGGGCACGCGAAGCACAAGTAAATGGGAGTGACGAAAGTGGCAGTGGGGAGAGGAGTGAGGCGTGGGCCGACAACAATTGATCTGGACCCCACAAAGCGGCGGGGAAATAGAGGGTGATGGGTGGTGGTGGTGGGGAAGGTGGTCCTGTAACTTTTTAGTATTATTTCATTTTTGCTGTTTTTGATATTATCATATGAATAAGGCAAGCTGTCTGTTAACTGACAATATTCCTCCATTCAACCCAAAAATCTCGTGCATGGGGACCATCAATATGCAATCTAGTGCGCCTCATCCCATTAATCTGTTCATTCCCATTAGATCTTGAGTCTTTCTTTCTTTTTTTCTCCCCGCGCAGGACATTCATTCAGTGCTCAAGCCACGGTATACCGACATACACGCTTAAGCTCTCGTCGGCTTACTACTCCGGGCCTCATATCAATTCACACCCTACTTAGGCTCACAAATCTAAACTAGGGCCTTGCAACCACCCCTGGATACTCCGTTTCTATTGCCGCATAACTCCACATCTCATCCTTGCACAGTACATACGAATGATATATTTGTTTCGACAATTTAAATTAAAAATACATATTTGTATTTCATTATCAAAGTCTAACTACTTTGTACTATATTCGGCCATTGAAAAGTTTTCTTGGACTAGATTATTTTTAGCTGTAATTAAGTGCAGGTTACATGAAATGAGTTCTATTGAGATACTAAACTTATCAAATGTTCTAAAAGTATCACATAATTTCATTGATGAAATAGTAGATTAAAAATATAATACTTAAGACTTTGTTTTAACGCTATGGAGCAAAAAGTTTGTTGATAATATGTAGGTTGACTCACTAAATTTAATTGACTTGGAATTCACTCTATTTGACTTCTTTTTTTATTTGTATACATAAATAGTGTAATTACGTTAATAAATTTTTTTGATGAATAAAAAATTAAACTCAAGTAAACTACTGGACCCACAAATTATGTTAATTTGAAAACAACTTATAATATTGAAAATTATTTATATTATTTATAATTTTTATAAAATAATAATCCACATATTTTGACTTTAATGCTCCGCCTTTTTTTTAGAAAAAAAATTCAATGCTTTATATGTAAAACAAGTTATTTATATATTTGGTCAAATAAGAAGTTTGAAATTAAATATATATCTTTATCGATAAAAGCTCTAATTATTCCCTTTACCATTAACAAAATATAACAATAATTTTTGATCCATCTCTATTATTTCTTCATTTATCCCCCCTCCTCCTTTGTAATGAATTTGTTCTAAATTTGCTTTTTCTCACTTTAAACGCCTCCTATATAACAATGTTCAAATATAATTAAGTATTTGCATAAATTACTATTTAGTTTTATAGGATTATATTGTTAATTATTCCTTATGGGAAGAGTGAAAAAAATGTGTTTTTGAAATTAAATATGATTGAAATGCAAATTAATTTGTTAAATCATAGGTGGAATTTAGATTATGAGCCTTTTCTCTTTAGAGAGAGTAAATTGTACTTTTTGAGTTAATGAGATTAAAATTATTAATATTTTCTCCCTTTTAAAAGATAGGTCAAAAATGTTAAATCATTACACAAGTTTTACTTCAAAATGCAACATAATTATATCAGCTGACATTGAATTTAAATAAATTATATTTAACTTATACAATTTAAATCTAAAAATGACTAAATCATTACAAATTAAGGAGAAATGCAAAATTATTGGGTTTAGTTGTTATCACGTATCATTTATAGTAAGAAAAATTTTAGGAGAAAAGAATACTAATAGCTCAATTCGATACTAGATTTCCGTCATTTTCCTTCTCCTTAAAATGATTTGTTCTCAAATTAGTACCTTTGTTTACAACCTTAAAAAGTATTTAATGATCATTTCTCTTCTTTAATTCCCTAAAAGAACTAAAATTTCTCCAAGTGTTCGCTCTTGTTTCTTTCTCCTTAACCTTTCCTTCCTCGTAAAGATTAAGTTGGCCATCATTGACTTGCTTAGGAGATAATGGACCAATGGTACATAATTTGCCATTTATGAAAAAAAGAATACTTGTTCTTAAACCCGTCACATATGAATTTCTTATCAAATTGTCACGGTCGACTAAAAGAATGTTTTGTGCTTGCATGAGAACTACACCACATAACAACTGATCTTTATATCTCCTAGTCAAAAAAGAAACTAACACTTGCTTAGTTATCCTAACCTTTAAACTCACATCTAACCATTACAGGTTATAAGCTTTATAGTGTCCCATGATTGTTAGCCCCAACTTCTTCACCAATTACATACTAACTATATTAGTATAACTTCCTCCATTTACAACCATGTTTTAAAAATGATCCTTGATGGCAAATTTATTACATAAAATATATTCTTTGGTTCAGTAGCTTCATCCTCTACTACATGCATGCTTAATGCCCTCCTAGTGACTAACAATCTTCCATCTTTGAGTTTAATATACTCATTATCGCCATCATTCTCTAATCTAGGAATATCATAATTTGCCTCCTCTTCACTTGTGGACACATAATCTCCATTCTTCTTTATCAACATTACTCACTTATTTGGATATTATGCATATATATGTCCTCTTATTAGAAAATTGAAGCACAAGACATCTCAATTCTTAGTTGGTGAAGAGGAATCAATCTTAGCTTTCACTCTTCTTGGTATGTTCATTTTTGGTTTAACTACTTCTTATTTGACTTTGGATCTCGGTCATCCTCTTTACTCCCTGTGTTGCTCCACAACGAAGAACCTACAGTGGGAATACTAAAATGGTAAGTTCGTCTCCTTTTGAATTATATTTCCACCTTTATGGTCAAATGCATCACATCTCCAACTTCACATAGTAGTTTAAGCCCATGACTTCAGAAATTTTAAGGTTTAGCCCATAAATAACCTCCACATTTATCATAACCATGGCAACCTCCATTTCTTTATAATACTCATCCACGTTCTTTAATACTTGAGTTAGCATTTGTAACCTTTGATGGAGCTTGCTATAATGGAACTTGATATGAATTGTTTCCTCATTACCAACTTCATCTCTTACCAATTTCTAATAAGTGACCCTTAGTTCCTCCTTATATTGAGAATTTATTAATCTCATCGATCTACAATACAATTACTAAACTATGTAACAACTAGTTTAACCTTTTTCACGTCTAAAAATTATAACAATCAAAAACTAGTTTCACACGTTGCTCCCACTCCAAGTATGCATTAGGTTCTATCTTTTCTACAAAAGGTAGTATTGCCATCTTAATACTACCCATATTGTTATCCACCTTCCTTTATACTTCCATTTGTATCATACACCAAACATATCCCCTTCTTGTCTACTTATTCTTCCTCCTTTTCCTCCTCTTCCTCTTTACCACCATTTTCATTCTCCCAAGTAGTTGGTAACACCTTCAACTCCGTCATTCACTTCAAATTCATCCATCCCTTTAACTGGAGGTGGATTATACTATAATCCAGATATGATAAGTTAATATCTTTCTAACCTATCCCTAACATCACCAAATTATATAATAATTTGCTCAAATTAATTTTAGATAATATTCACGAATGACTCCTGATCTACTCCTACTCTTTCCTTCTCACTTAATTTCTTACCTTTGGACATGGTTTTGCTTTGAGTTTGAGTCCTATTGTAACTGAATGAGAAGTTAATAGCAAAAGCATTTCTTATGTATTTCTCACAACATTTTACTTAAATCATAACTTACACTCTTAAGTAAACTTTTTAAAAGTAAATTAGACATTTTAAATCAAGAAAGCTAATTTGAATATTTCCTTTTTTCAAAAACTCCTAAAAAAGCAAATTTAGACAAAACGAAACAACAAAAGCACTACTAGAGACCAATACATAAGAAAAATTATAAACAAAAAATTGAATTCAATAGAACCCAATTTGACCTAATAAAAAGGAAAAAAGAAATAAAATTAAATTATGAGAAAAAAGAAAAATAATAAATATGGTTTTTAAAAATGAACTTGTAAGATCGCGAGAACAAGAAACAAAAATCTAAAATAATATTTTTAACGAATTTTGTTCATGAACAATGGAAATAAGGAAATTTAATATATGAAATTAAAACACAATAATATTAAAAATGTAAACAATGATATGAAGAACTTGAATATAGAATTAAGTTATAATATTAAATTCTAATACAACCCTTACTAATAGGACAGGTGAAATTCGATATTAATATGATATAATCTATGATCGTTCTATAGAATACAAGACAATATAAGAAATTAAATACAAAAATATACAAAAGAAAGATTTTAAGTTTGATCAATATTTGCAAGCTAGATAAGATTATAGGTAATATAGAACATAATCTAAGAGATTCAACCTCTTCTAGCACGAAACTCACCTAATCACCATAAAACTTTCAACCTCTAGCTCTTACACTTCTTGCCTTCATTTGCCCTTCACTTATAAAACTCTTATTACTTACAGATAGCTCCTCCACTTCTGCTTTCTTTTATCACTTTGTGTCTTGACACTGTCCTTTTTCTCACACTCTCTCCTTCTCTCCGTTATTGTTCCTTTTTCTATCTTTTTTACTTTTGCTACAGGATACTCTTGCTTCTGGTGTTGATCACTGTCACTCAGCTTTGTCTTCCTTACACAACTTTTATTTGGTGTGTTTCGCTATTATCTGCTGGACTAATCAATGCTTCTAATGGTTTCCCACCTTTTGCTCTGGATTCTCTAACACCAGCTATTCCAAACAAATATATACCTCAATCTTCACCTTAACCACATCTTAAAATTCCTAACACTTCAAATATTAGGAAAACCTGGGTGCAAGTAGCTAGCAACAACAAGCTTGATGTCAGATTAAACTACTTTCCTCCAAGCAAAATTAATGAGCAATCCATAGTATCTCTGCCTATTGAAATTTTGATGGTTGGTGCACATAAATGGTTTAATGGATATTTTAGTCAATAATGGTAACACATATTTCTTCAAATATTCATGCAAAGAAGTTGCACTCAAGGTACTCGAAGTAAGGCCCTGACATTTTCAAAACAAGCCACTACTACTTTAGATATGGAGACTAGGGCTAAACATTAAAGAAATTAAATAGGATAATATACCTATATGGATATGCATGCATAGAGTCCCTCTGGAGCACTGGATAACCAATGGATTGAGCTATCTTGCAAGCTATATTGGTAAGCAATATGTATGGACTAGGTGACAACTAAGGTCTCCATAATTAAATTTGCAAGTTTTTATACACTGGTAAGCCTAATGACTTATTTTCCTAATGTAATTCCTATCATGAGATTGAATGAATAACTTAAGAGTATGAAGGATAGCCTGAAAGTATCATGTGTAGAAGCCTAATATTGAGAAACCAAAAATGAAATGGTTTCCTATTGAAAGGAAGTATAAGACAAGTTTATTTAAAGAATTGAATAAGAGTGAAGATCTTAATCAAACTAGTAAAACAAATCATGAAGAAGAGAAAACTAAAACAATTCTGTAAATGAAAAAGCGGAAAATAAGTTAATAATACATGCTAAATTGGTAGAACAGGGGAACACAATTAATTGATCAAAACATAACTGAAGAAAACTGTGCCACCCAAATGTTGGAAAAATATGAAAAGCAGGTTGCTAGTAAGGGGACAAAAGAAATGCTTAAAGGTACTATCTTTAAGAAATAATTTGAGATTGTGGTGAAAAGGAAATCTAGTAGGAAGAAAAAAAAACTACTCAAAACAACAACTTATGAAGATTGTTGTATGGAATAATGAGGAGCAAATGCTCCTGCTAAGAAGTTACTAATAAAAAAATTTATTATTGAGAATAAGCCTGATATAATGGGTGTTTTGGAATTCAGAATCAAAGTATGAAATTGTGATCTCTTAAAAATGCTCAAAAGCAATTGGAGGGAAGTCACAAACCATGATCAACACCCAAATGGTAGAATTTTGATATACTAAAACAGTAATTTTGTTGAAGTTTCCATTTCTCGCATCATAGCTCAATTAATACATTTTGAGGTTTTGTGCAAAACCACAAGGTTATCTTGACAATTTCTTTCATATATGCCTATACTAATCTATAATAGAGAAATCAGTTATTGGATAGGATCAAGAGGCTATGTAGTTAGACATAGTTTAGCACCAGAAGAAGCTGAAAGTTCTAATGTAGCTAAGGTTCCTTGTTTGGATATAAGAGAATGTCTTTCGGATGTTCAAGTTTTTGATGTTGTTTTTGGGGGAAATTTCTTTATATGAAGCAACAAGCAACAAGCAACAAGCAACAAGGAGATAGTCTCATCAGGAAGAAACTAGATTGAAATTTGGCTAATCTAGAGTGGTTCCAACAATTTTCAAGCGACTACATAATGTATTCTAATACTTGTTTATCTGATCACTCACTAGCCATCACTATAAGATATTCAGCAAGTTTCAAGATTCTGTTTAGATTTAACAACTTCCTTATTAATGTACAAGGATTTGAAGATGCCTTATGGCTTAGTATCAGTGATGAACTTCATGGTTCAAATCAACATAGATATGTGTAAAAATATTAAAATGCTTAAACATATTTTCAAGTAACATCATAAGGAAAATGTAGGCAATAATCATCGTCTTTTAACAACTGATAAGAGAGCACTGAGCTCAACTTAAAATGAACTTTACAGGAACCCAATTTATATTGTGTTCATGTTAAAAAAACAAGCAATGTATAACCTATCAAAGGCTTTATCCTATGATCATTCCTTGATGAAATAAATATCTATGATAAAACGATTAAAGGGTGGTATTTCACACAAATTAGTTATATCTAGGAAATGCTCCAATAAAATTTCAAGTTTGGTGATACAGAACCAAACTATCACTAAATAAGACCTATTACTTGAAGAGGCCTATGATTATTTTTAGCATGAATTCTCCCACTAATGCTCATTTCTCAATTGATATGATGAAGAATATCATGGAAGGTTGCATCTCCACACAAGGCAAAAAATCTATCCAAACTAGTAACCTGAGAATATATTAATCAAGTGGTTAAAAATAAAAATTCGCATAAAACACTAGGCCTAGATAGTTTTAACATATTCTTCTTCATTAAAACTTGTCCATTCACCAAAGATATGTGACATGATGTTGTACTTATATTTTTTGAAAAGAGGAGACTACACAAAGAGATTAACAAAAATTTTGTCACTTTAACTCCTAAAGGTGGAGAATAGAAACATTTTAATGATTTTAGACATATTGCTTATTGCAACTCCATCTACAAAATTATATCAAATATCAAATAGGCTTAAGGAAGTTATGATTAGTCATGTTGACATTGAAAAAGGGGCTTACATACCAAATAGAGTGATGGGTGACAACATTTTACTTATGCCAGCATTCATGAAGGGACCTCCAGTAGCAAAAGTGAAAAGGATTGTTTCTTAAAAGTGGATTTGAAGAATGCAAATGAAAATGTAGATTGGGGCCTTAGTAACATTATGAGATTTATAGAGTTCCTAGAAAGTTTCATAAAATGGATGAAATTGTGTTTCACTACTCATATATTCATAATGGTGAACCCATAAGAACATTTAAGGGCTTCAAACACACATTTGTGCTCTCTTTTCTTGGAAGTTTTTAATAGAATTTTAAAGAAAATTATGGAGAGAACAAAGCATTTTAAGTTTCACTCTAAGTGTAGAAGATTGGGCATCATAAATCTTATCATTGCTGATGATCCAATAATAATAGCAAGTGTTGATAGAAGTTTAATAACAACAATGATGAATGCCATTATTATGTTTACTAGGTTGTTTAGACTCATATAAATATTGACAAGTTTTCTTTCTAATTTCCAATAGTGATTCTAATCAAAAGCGTATGGTGAGAGGCATTACTGGCTTCAAGGGTCTTTCTTTACCTTTCACTTACCTTAGAATCCCAATTGTTTCTATAAGATTAAATTATGGTAGCTTCAAACCATTGTTGGATAAAATACAAGCAAAAATCTCTAGTTGAGGTATGAAAACATTATCACTAGCTAGTAGATCTCAGTTAATCTCAGTTGTTTTAAACTCAATCAATGTACATTTGCTACGAATATGGCTATTCCTAAAGCTATTAACAAGATAATTGAATCAATGCTTTAAAGATTCCTATGTACTGGAGCCAATGGTGTTGAATGTAGAGCTACTATAAAGTGGTCGAGGTCTGTAAACCAAGAAGGTATGGAGGCTTTAACATAATCCCCTTGAGGTTGTTAAACACATGCATGCTTATCAAGAGATTATGGAGGTAAATTTATGATAAAAAATCTCTACGGTGTAAATGGGTGCATGAATAGTACATCAAAGGTAATAACATATGGAAAATTGATCTCTCGATATGGAACACTTTAACTACCTTAAAGAGATTCTCAAATTTAGAATCATAGTAATGAAATCAAGACTTTTTTCTGGTATGAAAATTGGATTGCATGAGGGCCTCTAATGAATGTAGGGGATTTACAATATTTAAAAAGCATCCTACATGAAAATCAAAATGTTGCAAATGCTTTACTAAAATGAGATTCTGTCAAGGGTTTCTAATAGGAATATGTAAAATGAACTTAACAGATTGGTGTTACCTGAGAATATGGAAGACAGAAATTGGAGGTGTCCATCTAGTAATGGAATTTTCAATAATGCATCATATAGGAAGTTATGTCAACAGAGTTTCAGTTGTGTTCCATGACATAAACATGTTTGGTGAAGGTTTAATCTCCTTAAAGCTACTATTACTTTGTGGAGATCCATCAAAAATAGATTACCCATCACTGAGAGACTGAACACGTTTATAAGTATGAAAAATTGGTGTATTCTGGGTAAATGTCAAATGGGGAGTGCCTCTCACCTATTTTTCAAATGCAACTTCACTAGAGAAGCACGAAGGCTAATATTACACGCTATCAATAACTCCCAGATGATTGGACATAAATTGTCACGTAGTTTTCATATTTGCAACATATCAATAAAGACATTAAATGGTATTTCTACATTGCTCTAACTTACCTTCTGCTTTACATATACGATGAAAGAAACAGGTGAATTTTTAGCAACACAAAAAGTAATTTTGAGACTTTCACAATAGAGTTGTTAAATGCAATCAGAGTACGCATTAACCTATTTTGTGACAAACTTTCTTTAGATTTTATTTGCATTGATATATGGTGGTACTAGGACATTGTTTTTAACAATTATTGATATTTTAAACAGCATCCCTTTCTAAAATGGTTTTGGAACTCTCATCATCTTTATAAGAATGTAATTTACGTTGATTTTCCTTTTATTGGCTTAATTAAATTTCTTTTTTTAAAAAAATCTAAAATAACTCTCTTATTAAAATAATGGGTAATTCTTTTATAGGCTTAAACCCTAGAGTTAGAATCCTAAATGGAAATAACAACCTAAATGTTTTCTAATTAGAAAAAAATAACTTTGAAAGATAAAAATTCCTACTTTCAAACAAACTAAAACACCTAATCACAATCCTATAAGAAAAATAACATCTTAAAGAAACAAACCCTAACTAATTGAAATGCAATCTTGGTGTTTGTCTTGGCCAACACTAATGTTAGTTTTGTTCTAAACCTTTCAATGCACGAATCAAACATGAATATGACACTAGTTACATGTTGAATTTTACTGTTGACTTTGTTTTGAAACTCCAAAATGCAAAACCTAACAAAAGATTGACATTAGTTTACTTTGGTGTCTGTCTGGTTATGTTCTGTAGTTACATATCTTTATCTTATTTTATCACTTCTCTTAAATCTTCTACAATCTTTCCGAACCCCTTTTCATGCCTCCTTTATATAAAACTTTGTATAGTATGAGTCAATGTTATATTCCCATCAAACACATTTGGTTTCAAATCAATAACACCATCATCATCACCAATTCACTATATTATTAGACTCGTATTCACTTGTTCATATTTTACAACTTCATAAATTTTTTTTATATATGGCACATTACATTTATATATATATAACTTATCCTTTTTTAAGTTCATCAAACAATTCTATTTATAAAACATTTATGGACCATGTTAATGTAATTTTATATATGAGCTTTATATATAATATTTATTTTTTATATGTGTGGAAAACTATCTTTGTTAAAGGAAGGATTGTATTAGAAGTAATATCAAACTAATTTTTAACATTAAAAAAATAAAATGTATTTAAAAATTAATCCAAATTATCTTTTTAGAGATCTTAAATAATGTAAATAGATCAATATTATCATCTAAAATTTTTAGATAGATTTAAAAATTATTTACAATGAATCATTCTTTTGCACAAGCTACTTTACCCCTCCATAATAGGATTATTCTGTGTTAACATAAGCTCTCTAAGTAAACCTTAAACATGTAATAATCCAACATTTACACCATTATTTTTTCAGCCACTTATCCATGTTTTTGTTTTTGTTGATACTATATAGACAAAAATATTAAGATCAAGCAATTGGTGATTATTTTATTATAGAAGCGTAAATTAATTAAATAAAATTTTTTGACATTGATGTGGAATCCCTAAACTCATAATTATACTTAGAGAAGATGAGAAGATTTGATAAATCAAAAGTAACATTTTAAAATAGATTAAGTAATCTATATAACTACTAAAATATTTTTAGAATTTGTTTAACCATGACACTTAATTTCTTTTACATAAAAATTTACATTTTATGGTAAATTGAATTGGAAGATTTTGAAGCCAAGGATTTTTTCTTAGATTAGTAATAATTTTTATGGATTATAATAAAATTATGATTGATAATATAGTGTGGATCCCTTGTAAAATTTTTGTCTCTTTGATGTTATGACTAGTACCTCCATTAGGACCTAGTCAATATATGTATTTATTAACTGTATAGTCTAGTTCTTTTGAACCAAGTGTAATAGCTGGGCTATTATTAATATAATTTCTTATTCATTTTCCAAAAAAAAAGTGCAAAATGGTCCTAAGAATTCAAAGATGACATCTCCTAATATTTAAAAAGAAATTAATGAAGATATTGCAATTAATGATATATATACATAAATTTTAAGATGAAAATTTCAGATTTTATTACATGAACATTAAAATATATCATATAAGGAATAAATTTATTTTTTGGGTAAGATTTTATGTAATACACCACTACCATAAAGCATATACCCAAACATCTATAAGATATTCGAGAACATACATTATGAGAATGACGTGTTAGAGCGATTACATTCAAGGCATCATACATAACACAAATGTTTCAAAGATCGATTCTTCCCATTTCATTCACAAACAAAAAAATTCATTGTGTTATTACACTCATGATTCGCGTATATATACAATACACAAAATGTGAGAGCCCACAACTCTATACATTATGTACAACATGAAATGGAATGCTGGACTAAAATATTCTAACTAGACTCTTCAGTATCAATTGACCAGACCTTTGAGCCATTCTTGTTTCCAAAATTGACAATACTATACTGCTACTAGATTGCCTTAGAGCTAGGTCTCCTCAGTACCTGAAAATCAATACTACAATTTTGACGAGTTTTGCAAACTCAGTGAGTGAACCATCATCGATGTGCTCACTCAAAATAGAACATAAACATCACAAGTATATAACACAGCTTAATCAGTATCTCACATTATCCTAATTTTATATAGTCATCACATTTCAATAGGTTCAACATGAATACAAACACTTCATATCATTCTTTTAGAATTTTCAAATCATTCATCTTAATCATTCATATGATACATGTCAATTTATATATGCAAAGTGTACATGTGACTCCACTTTTATTTTTACTTTGTTATGATCGAGCACCTATTGACTATCCCGTATCTGTTGCAGATACCGGGCTCATTTCATATATTGTCTGATACTCATTGTGGATACTGGGCTCATTGATAACTGAGCCTGTGGATCTTTGTGCCCATTTTTGAGCTTTAAGCTCTTTTTCACTTGGGTCACTCCGGTCAAAACTCCTTTATCTGATCATTCATAACAATGTAATGAAATGCATCAAATCACATATTATGCTATCAATAACTTTCATTTAGTGTGCATAATCATTATCACATTCATCGAATCTGAGTCTGACATTCAACATTTAGTTGAGTTCATATTTTTTTCAATGTTCACATACAATTAGGAAACACTTCCAATACAATCTCGAATATCAAACTCCTCGGATCATCAACGTCCAGAATTATCAATATCACCATCATATCAATAACAGTTCAATATCTAAAAGTTAATCAAAGCAATTTAAACATAGTGAGAAAACATCTAAGTTAACTCACTACACATATAATTCAAACAGAAACACATATATAATTAAGTTTACACATCTAGGTTGACTCACAATATGCTCCAGAATAGCTATTTCCTTGACGATCTGGCAATGTCTGGATGCAGTTGGTCAATTTATGCTTCTATTGTCATGCCATACACATATAATTCACATATTACTATATTGATCAATCATATGGAGATTCAATCATACGCATGTTTATATGTATCATGTTCAATGCATGCTCAATTGACTTTCCCAGGAATGTATTCTTATTTACAAATCTTGATCATTATACATCATATCTTGTACATAACTTGTTGGCAATTAGATTTATACCTTAAGTAAACTTGATTACTCTAGATTCATCAATCATTCATTCACCAATCTTTTCCTAGCATTATACATTCACAAAATTTCCCAATTCTCATTCATTCATACCTAATTCACATTTCTCACATCCTTTTGTATCACATTTGCATCCATAAGAGCACCTTCATTCCTTTAACAACTTTCAAAAATTTTAGATTTAGATAAATTAACCTCAAACAATCCATTCCTTATGTTATAACCTCAATTAACAACCTAAACTTATAAAATCCCTAACCAATTAATCCAACAACAATCTAGGCTCATTTTAAGCATCAATCAAGTCCAAATACACCAAGTTACAGTAACTTATCCTTAGTTGGCTCAATAATCACACAAAACATAATTTTTCAGCTTCAGAGCATTTCCCATGATCATGGGGTACCTTTCCATGATCGTGGAAAGACAAAACAAAAAGTTTTCTCACTTCACTACATTACCCACGATTGTGGGAACAAGTTTATGCAACTTCCACAATCGTGGGATGGGGTTCACCATCCATTTCCTTCAACTTTTCTTCTAAATTTCAACACCTTCGTGATAGTCCATCAATTAAACCTTAAAGATACTTCAATTCCTCATCAATTCATCATAAACAATTTATCTTTTATGCATCAAAACCAAACAGAAACTTTCATTCCCTATCATACATGAAATCTTAGCTCTTTCCCCATTTTAAGAACGCTACCCTAGCACCTTTCTATGGCATAAATTCACATTCAATATGCTTTAATTCTCAATCTAATTCATCCTTGAAACAACCTATAACCTAGGGTTTTCATGTATCAAAAACAAAACCAATTCATTCATCAAATTTCTGCACACTTAATCATAAATTCTACATACAATCCAACCTAATTCATCCCTAATCAATCATTATAAATGTTATGCTCACATATGTCTCAATAGGGAAATCAATTGCTTACTTGTTCAGCTCAAAGTCTCCTCAATTAATAAGCTAACCAAACCTTCCAAGCATTGAAACATACACCAAGAACAAGATGGAAATAAAAAAGGTTTCAATCACAAGATGAAGCTACAGAATTTTGGCAAAATTCAAGGTTATGGAGATTGTGTGGCCATGTCGATGGTGAGAAGAAGAAGAAGAGAGTAGCATGTGACAAAAACAAAAGAAATATGGTCTTTCATCTGTGGAGATCATGGGTGTAGGTGTGTGGTGGAGATGAGAACACTTGTCATGCTAAGATTCAAACCATATGTCTCATACTTCAACTACCAATTGTCACTTAATGTTTGGCCCATTTGTCTCATAGTTTCCTAAACCATTTGTCACCCTAGTACACCACTATTTGTCACTCATTTATTCAAGCCATTTGTCACTTTGTTACTAATGCAACGTGTCACCATTTCATAGGCCTAATAAACCTAAAATCTCATGTACTAATTTGTCTTACCCTTTAACATTTTTCCTAGACTAGATGCACACATCACTTCATCAATTTCTCAATTACAACAACAAATTCTCAATTACTAATTATAATCCATCAAAACAAAATTCAAGACATAATCAATACACAAGTACATCATAATCAGTTAAAACCTTTCATACCCCGAGATATGTCAATTGAGTGCATATACTATCTTTACAATGTCTCTAAATCATGATTCATGTGTTTATGTTAATATGACGCACGCAATTGAGATGCATTTCATGTATGCTCATATGATATAACTCAATCTAATAGTTAAATCCTTAAGTGTAGAAATAGGCTATTACATTTTAAGGATAAGAGATGCATTATTAAACATTTACTTTGAATTATTTATGCTAATACTATAACCATGTTATCATATAAAGTTGTACTTGAATGATTATTCAAAATATGAATTGAGTAGATCTAAACTGTGAGCAAATTATGCTTTAACATTTAATATTTATTGTGAGTTTAATAGTTTCAATACCTTAATAATTAAATAGAATGAATATGTTTATTATATTCATTATTTCATCTACCAAACTTCAATTAGCAATTATAGTGATAAAAAAATCATGTTAAAATTTCTTTGCATTTTAACTTAATTTCTTCTTTGGTAAATATGGTGATCACTTTATATAATTATGATGCTATTTTAGAAGATATTTTGATAAGAATTTTATATCTTACAAATAAATGAACTTTTAATAGGAAAACATGAAAAGACCAATTTAAAAAAAAACTAATGATAAGCATTAGAATATGATCACAATCTTTTCTTTTACAATAAATACTTTAAGATTATTTGGAAAGATAACCTTTTCTATGAACAAATTAGCGAAACTAATAGCTTATTAAGATTCTATATGATGTATATCGAACACAATAGAAAATAAAACCTAACTCTGTACAATAAAGTTTATAGTAGTATTGAGTAGGGATTGTATCCACAGAGTGTGTGTGTGTAGTTTTTGTTATGAATGAATTGAAATTGATAAACAAAATAAAGTAAAATTAAACTATTGA
The DNA here is from genome assembly GCA_026284465.1 of Erythroxylum citrifolium. NCBI lineage: Eukaryota > Viridiplantae > Streptophyta > Magnoliopsida > Malpighiales > Erythroxylaceae > Erythroxylum > Erythroxylum citrifolium. The sequence goes on along the minus strand of JANKOE010000008.1, from coordinate 30,808,201 downwards.
AATAAAATTAAATCAAACATTGGAAAAACAATAAATTGATGAATGAGTTTAGAATCTAGTTCTTGGTTCAATCTCAACCTACACACGAATGAACATACTTAATTATTATGTTGTTCTTATACCTCTCTTAGAAACTATTAATTGTAAGTTAACAATAAGTTTTGTTAACCCCAGTTTTCCTTTAGGTCGTAATTAATCAAAATAAGCTCTTTGAATAAATCTAGTTATCAAACAACCTAGAATAAGCTTTCTTGATTTAGGATGACAACTGCATTATGAACTAAGAAAGCAAATTAATCTAGGAAACAACCATACAAGCTCGGGTCATTTAGCCTATATTATGTTATCCCTAATCATTCACAACCATTAGTTAACATAAATGAATCCGAGTTACAATGATTATGTATTATTATAATCTAGATTATGGCAATTGGTCCATACATAAATAATCTATTGAGAATGAGAACACTTATCATTCATATATGAATACCTAAAACATTAAACAAAGAATAACATAAATAATTTCTAAAGAGGGAGAAAAATAATACAAGATGAAAAAAAGGCCAAATGTGTTCTTCATAGTCGATTTCCCCTTTGAACCGGAAGGAAGAAGTTAGCTCTCTATAGATCTTAAAGAGGTAAGTATTCTGCTCTCTTCCGTGTTTCTAAAACCCTTCATATTATGTTTGGCCATTCAAATGTCCTTATATAGCAAAAATTAGGGTTTTGGGACATATACGGTTAGTTAAACGATCGTATATCTAACCTTGTATGTTAAAATTTCCCCGAATCGTATTTCTACGTGGTCTGAAATGATCTTGCACGTTTACAGAGAGTTACACAGTCCAATGCATGGCCGTGTAGGTTGTATGAACTTTTTCATTTTCTTATCCCATATTCACCTAATTCATTTCCTTCTTATTCCACAAAGGCAAATGGGTTTGAATATCAAAAGGATGGCTCCACGAATATACTTTTAGCTCATTTTAGTTATTGTGTTTCCAAGTTGTACCTAAAACAAAATGTGAAGCAAAATAAGCAACTTAAGCACGTCATAACAATAATCACTAAGTATTAGCGAGTTACTATATAACAAATCAAGCACACATCACCACACAATCACTTAAATTTATTTTGAATACATATTTAAGGAAAAATATATCGGGAAATGCTAATGGTTGTCTTTCACTTTTGTAAAGTCACATAGTTCCTTAAATAATGAATACTCTATTTTGCATAATTATTTGATAAGTGTGAAATGCATCGTATTTTAGGGTATAGTTGATATGTGTTTATATGTTTAATCGATTGTTTAGTATGTATTTTCGGTAGAATTGTATTAGTTTGTGAAATATTTGTGTTTAAGTGTTTTTATGGGTTAGTATACGCATTTGAGCTTAATTATTATATCTTTGAGGTACTTTGATATGTTTATCAGTATTTCAGGGTCAACAACAAAGAACAGAGAAGTTTCGGAGAGACTTGGACCAAAACAACGACTCATGATCGTGGCCTATCTGTCACGATCGTGACAGAAGCAAGGGAGATAGCCCACAATCGTGGCCAAATCGCCATGATCATGATAGAAGCATAACACTTGGCCCATAATTGTGGCCTACCTGCCACGATCATGATAGAAAGTGTATAAGTAGCTCACGCTAGTGGCCTGCATCGGACAGACCCTCAGACACACAGATAAGTTGAGTTTTGAAGAATTTTTTAGACCTTTCGACCCCGAAAAATCCTAGGGCTACCCAAAACACATTAAGTATATAAAGAATGAGATAAAAGAGAGGAAGAGCTTCTTGCATCAGCCACCATCACGAAACCTTAGAGAGAGTTCATCGAGAGATTAAGAAAGAGACGAAGGAAGAGAGACGTGGAGAAGAAGCCTACACGAAGTACTTTCTATAAGAGGAGGTTTCCCATCGTTGTTGCCTCCATCATCCATTCATATCTATTTTCCAGTGTATTTCCATTTCTATCTATGTATAGAATTGGAATAGTTGTTGAGATAGGATTTATGAATGTTGAGAATTGTCTAAACTCACCTTCAAGTTATTTTTACCTTTGATTCAATAAAAATATAATTGTTTATATGAATTGTATTCATTGTGATTGATTTCTGCATTTTCATAAATCAGTAATAGACTGAGAGGATGAACCGATGAAAAATAATTAAATTGGGCTAACGAGAGCTAGATAATTTAATAAGAACGAGAAATCAATCAAATCGGTAATTGTGTGAAGAGAGATCTTACACAGGTTCCGGTAGTCTAATGGAAAACTTCAGATCTAATTAGGGTTTGGATAAATTGTGAATTGAGAAATATCTGATTAGGGTTTATAATTTAGGGCTTTTGGTTATCACTTAAGAGAGAGTGATCAACCCTAGGATAGTTCAGGACCAATAATCCGACATTTCATAATTAATTAGGTTAGTGTTGAAGATAGGTAAAAATTTCCCCTTTCTCTCAATTGGTAGTTCCTTAGGTTGATTTTTGGTGTCTGCATTGCAATTTTCTGATTTGTTAATATTTCGTGATTAATTCTTGAGTTGAATTGGTTGATTGATTGAATTGCATTATTGTTTTAGCTTAGTTACAGTTGAATTTCTGCAATTTGTTTCAGCCTTAGAGTTTAGGATTAGATTAACCTTCCTCGTGGGATCGACACCTTAGATACTATGCAAATGACTTGTATGCTTGCGGAATATCGAGGTTAAAATAAGAAAACTACACATATCAGAAAACTGCGATAAAGTTTTTGGCGTCATTGCCAGGGAGGCGATTAGTTTAGTTCTATAGTTTAAGGCGTTTAGTTTAGTTTTTAACTTTTATTTTCGTTCTTTCTTTTCTATTTCTGAAATCATGCTCTTGCATAATCATAAGAGTCATGAGAAGTTTGAGTCATGTAGCTGAAAAATTAGATTTATACATCACTTGACTAGATCGAACCATTAGGAAAGCTCGGCGTAACGAAGAAGAAGAAATCACGAAGACAACAATGGCTGAGGAATTTTAGCAAGATTTGGACCACGGAATGAACCAAGGACGAGACGACAACAAAGGATTGACGTTATAAGACCAGGGTTCAATGCGGCTAACTAGGGGGTAGCTAGACCACCCGTACAAGCCGCATCATTTGAAATTAAACCAGCTCTCTTGAACATGCTTCAACAGAACGTGCAATTTTATGGACTAGCAAACGAAGACCCCAACGCGTACACTGTGAACTTCTTAGAAATCTGTGAGAAATTTAGCTACCATTAGATGTCGGAAGATGCAGTTAGAATTAGGCTCTTTCCCTTTACCCTTAGAGATAGAGCAAATGTTTGGTATCACTCCCTTAACCCATCCAATGTTACCACTTGTGATCAATTAGTCCATGTATTTTTAGATAAATATTTTCCCCTAAATAAGACCACTAAGATCATCAACGAAATCACCAACTTCCAACAAGGTGATAAGGAATTGATCTACGAAGAATGATACAATGATTTGCAACGGAAATGCCCACATCATAACTTACCTAAATAATTTTTGTTGCAAACATTCTATAATGGAGTTACCCTGCATATAAGAGGCACGATCGATGCAACTTCAAGAGGATCATTGATGAGGAAGACAGTTGATAAAGCAGAAGAATTAATAGAGGAGATGGCGAGTAACAGTTGTTTATAGAAGAATGAGTGAAGTAGGCAAACTACTACATTCCGTGACCAAAAATGAATTGTGGCTGTTGATCAAATGAAGGAAATGTAAGCGAGGATTGATAGCTTGACTTGACAACTCAACAACATGAAGGCTTCATCCTCATCTTCGGTTGAACCATAACACAGTGGACTATTTCTTAATGAAGGAAGGTGATCCAAAGTAAGTGAATTATATGGGAACTCAGTATGGACGAGGAGGGGGAAACAACCCCTCTCTAACACTTACAATATTAGGTGGAAGAATCACCTTAACTTCTCTTAGATAAACAATGTGGGAGGACAGTTCAGACCTCAAGGACAATTGGGCTTCCAACAAGATAAACCAAGCTCAATGGAATCTAAGTTGGATAAGATTTTAGATAAGATTGGAGACATAAAGGATGCACATAAGAGGCTTGAGAGCAAATTCGAGCAAGTTATCAAGAACCACATCTCTCAAATACATAATCTGGAGGTCTAAGTAGGTTATCTAGTTGAAGCAATATCTACTTGGAATGCAGGAACCCTTCCAAGCAATATCGAGTATAACCCAAAGGAAAGGTTCATGGCCATCACTCAGACCCAGGAAAAGAAACTTGATCATACAAAGGAGAATGGAGATAAAGGAAAAGGACAAGTAATTATGGAATTCCTTCCAAATGAGCTCGGAATTAAGCCAATCAGGGAATCTTGACCCAAATTACCATACCCTATTCTAGCGCAGTGGAAATCATTGTCAAGTAGGTTAACGAGGAATTATGAGGAGGTTGACTTAAACAAGGTTAAGAACATAACGGAACATCTACAACCGAGGCTCACATTAATGGAATCGGTGAAGAAGAAGGTTCAGGAGTGCGAAGCAAAGAAAACCTCAACATAGCACAGAAGAGAGAAGATTCAGGGGATTTTTACATCCTTACAGAGTAAATGGAGTCAACATAGACATGGCATTCGTGGATATGGGAGCGAGTATTAAGATGATGTCCTAAACCTTTAGTCAAAAGTTGGGGTTAGGAGAGTTAGTACCCAAAAAGATGTAAGCAAAGATGATCGACAGAACAATCCATCATTGAAGGGGATTGTTATGGACGTCCAAGTACAAGTTGATAATTTTACTTTTCGCACGGACATCTATATATTAGACATTGGAGAAGATGTAGAAACCCCTATGGCCCTTGTCCACTGTTGCTCAAT
>JANKOE010000008.1:30659998-30677233 GCA_026284465.1 Erythroxylum citrifolium | reverse complement strand
AATTTAACTCAAATTTAACCTACCCATACCCCATCTAGGTTAGAAAACCTAGGACCTAGTTTAGAAACCCTAAAATCTGTTGGGTTCTCGCAATCATCTTCTTTCTCCAACTATTCTCAACACAAAAACCCATTTCTTTGATAAAGCAAGAAGAAAAAGGTGATAAACTTACCTTAGAAGCTTGATTTCTTCTTCTTCTCACAGTTTTTTCTTCCTTTCTCTTCTTTCTCCATGATTTTTTCTTCTTCTTTCCTCTCTTAACTTCCACAACACTCTTTTACCTTCTTCTAATTCAAGACAACTTATATGGGCTTTCTTCCCATTTTACCCTCTATTAGTAAGTCTCTTCCAAGTTTGCCCCTTCTTTCATTTATTCCAAGTATACTAACTCTCTTAACCATAAACACCATATTAATTCCAACTTAATTCTAACTTCTAATTTCTAATTTCTATTCATACTTGCTAATTTAATGACTCAACTCTAAAAATAATGAAACAAATAAATCACTAATAAAAAAATTGGGGTCTAACAATATTAGATGAATGAGCGAGACATGGATACTCTCATCTATATCCCTGTTGTAAATAAGTGTTACAGTAGTGCCAACCATATATGTTTGATCCACTAGCTAGCCGCATTGCTCTATACCAATAGTATAAAAATAAAAATATTAGCCCTTGTTCACTAACCTAAACTCCCTTTAATATGTTATATGTATTATTAATTTTGAAAGGTCCCAAGAGTTTCAATTATGGTTGCTTAATCTATCATTAATGGATTGACTATAGTCAATTTTGTCTTCTTTAACTAGCAAGGCATTTAACTTGACCTGTTTCGTACAATACGTCACATACTATGGTCAACCAGTGTACATTAAATGTACAATGTCTCTAGCTATTTAGTCATTTGTCGACTATTAGGGCATATTGAGCAAGCAATCTATCCCCTAAAGGAACAATGGTCGACTACACCACTACATTGGCAAACCAATATGCCAAAAACTTGCTTGTTATTTATTTAACTTATATTAACCTATATTGATAAATTAGTCCCACAATAAAAACATTATTTTAGCAAATTCAAATGCTCAAACTTGATTTATTTAACAAAATTGTAATTAGAAACTTTCAAAATTTTCTCAAAAGAATGTTTTAAAGATCAAGAGGCTTTTCTTTTAAGAACAAAAGCTTCAATAACTCTTGATAGATGAAAAGTCTAATATAATGAAGTAAGATGAAATGTTTATGCATGGTAAGCCTTTAAAATTACCAAAGTGGCAATGAATGGCACGTCAAGTTTAGGGGATTCAACTTTCTGTAAGAAGCTCTCCAAAACTATAATCTAATATAGAATATAGAGGATAAGGTGATATAAACTAGACACACTTTAGGTCAATTCACCAACAAAACATGTTATAAGATATTCAAGCAACCCTCTTCTAAGATGCATTAACACAATCTAGTGTGATTCAAGAAAACCCTCCTAAATTAGCCTCTATCATATGGTTTAACATTAAGAACGAGTTAAACATACTTGATAGATTAAAGGGAAATTCAAATATCAATCCTTTATGCATCTTATGCAATAATGAAAACGAAACTTGAGAACATTTATTCTTCCAATGCCTTTATTTTAGATAGATATGGAAAGTAATACTGTTTTCTTGCAATCTTCATTATAGATAAGAGTGGAAAGTCATTTGTGTTGGGCCCCGTTCCCAGAGCCCAACTATCCGATCCGATGTCGAAAAGCATAAGCGGGTTCCCTTATAGGGTTATTTCAACAAACCCTCATTTGCTTTTATTTGAACTTCTCGAATTCAATGAAAAAAGCTACCAATTTTTGTGGAGAGGTAGCAAAACTTGTTAGAAATCCAATGCATTAAGAATCACTCAATTTCGAGGTCGGATGAAGGAGTTATGGCCAAAAGAATCCAATATGTTTATGTCCTTACCTAAACTGTACATGTCTTGGCGCGATTTGTATAACTATTTCTACAAATGTTGGATTGCTTTCGTTTTTAAACCATGTGAAATAGGACATCAAGGTCTACAACTCTTATGAAGATATCAAAGCAAGATTCGGCCTCTAAAGTAGTCAAAATCGTGATTTACTGTAGCTGACCCGAGGATATCCGTTAAACGGACATGCATGTCCGTTTAACGGACATACACTGGCTGAAAAGCCATTTTCCACCCGAGAAGGTCCATTAAACGGACATGGACACTGGGCTGAGGGTCCTTTTTCACCCGAGAAGGTCCATTAAACGGACATGGGTGACCCAAAACTCCTTCCAAAGCCTCTCCAATGCTTCCAACATCCATCCTAACACCATATACTCTCATAATCTCCCCAAGTTCAACCCTTCAAATGTAATAACACTCCTTAAACATTCAATTACCAATTTGAATGCATGAAACACCCAAATCTCCACTCAAATAACTTACATTATACACAAACTCTCATCATTCACCATAGTTGTCATGTTCATACCACCCATACAACATCATCACTTATAATGGCCATATCTCTCAACTCCGATATCCAAATTTTACAAACTTTACGCCGTTGGAAAGATAAAAGGATAACGGTTATGAAGACCACTTTGTATAATAAAGCCCAAATCAATACAGTTTTCCCCCATGAAGTCAACAAACATTTAGTACCCATATGAGGAAATATGTATTGTACACTACAAGACAAATAAGCACATACACAAGGGAACTTTTTCAATCTTTAATTCATTTCCAAATCAAAATGAAGTTCATACAAAGCTTTCATACATAGCTTTAATAACATGTCGACATTTCATCAAATCTTAACACAAGTTACAAAAATACATTGGATGCTTAATGTTTAATATGCTTATAAAGCTATCCAAACGTCTAGCTATTAACTTAGTACAAAAGCTAACTCTCTCGGTATTGTCCAAATGCCTTGCAAGGATTTAATGATCTTCTTGATCTGCACCTAAGGAGTGGGAAAAATATTAGGTTGAGCTTCACAGTTCAGTGGCTACAATATTTATAGCCATCGGCGATGAGCCACACAATCAACCATATATTTATATTTACATACACATACACATCGAATTGAAAGTTCATCATTTACAATTCAATTCACAATTCATAAGTCAAATCATCATCACATATGACACATTGGATGCAATTCACTTCAAAGCATAGCTTAGCAAATCAAAATGCAAATGCACAACCAAATGGCTCGAGGGTTTCGTGAAATAAAACGGCAAAATCGAAGTTTACATCGTGAACAAAATGAGTCCATTTTTCGGATCTCGTGGGCCACAAGCGGGCAGCCGGGAGAAGGCTTTTTTTGACATGCACGTGACTATGAAACAGTTCCTCTCTTGCCCAAACACAATCAAATTTCATGCTTCAATTCAATCATTCAAAATCGCATTTTCTCATGCTTTTTCTTATACAAAATGTCATGATTCAATTCATTGGCATAACATCATCATACACACAATTCAATGGTTTTATCACAATGACATACATCATAATGAAATTTCAATATCAAAACAATTCAAACAAGCCATTTAGCACACAATACACATACAAGACATTTTGCTCATATTACATAACAACTATAAATAAATTACCCACCTTGTACTCTTGGAAAATCCAACTTCACCGGTGCCCTTCCTCTTGCTCTTGGATAGGTTCTTGATTTCCTAACACAACCAAAATTCTCATAAATTTCAATTCAATTGGAAATTCCCCAAATTTTCATAATCTCAACAAAATAAAATTAACCCTAATCAAACTCCAATTGAACCTACCCATATTTCATATAGGTTAGAAAACTCAACACCTAGCTTAGAAACACAAAAACCCTATGAATCTCACCATCTTTTTCTTCCCCCAAACATTTCCAACACAAACCCTTTTCTCTCTCTACAATGTCTCGTTCACAAAACCACAACCCGTCTCTTAACTAAAGCATGAAGAAGATGATGAACTTACCTTGAAAACCTTAATTCTTCTTCTTCCCACGAAATTTTCCTCCTTTTCCCTAGCTTTTTTTATTTTTCCTTCTTCTTTCTCTTCTCCCTCGTGTTTTTTTCCCTCTTCTCTATGGCTTCCATAACACTCTTCTTCTCTTCTTCAAATTTAAGACACTACTTACTCCTTTTCTTCTCATTTTGCCCCACACTTATAAGGCCTTTCCAACTTTGCCCTTAGTTTGTCTTTTATGGCTCTAACCACCACTTAAGATAACTTAATTCTAACTTAGTCCTAACACTTCATTTTAAAATTTCAATTTCTAATTCTTTCCTCAAATTTCTAAGTAATGACCCAAATCTAAAATAAGAAAAAAAAATTAACCATCAAACAAACATAAATAACCAATTAAGAAATTTATAAGAAATTCAGAAAATTCAAGATCCAACAAAAAATATCAGAAAATAAAGAAAACATAACATCACAAGAGAATGTACATGGAAACTCCCAAACCGGAAAAAAAATCACAGGCAACAAAAAGAAAATTCACTATATGAAAAATCCTTACAATCACACAATTTTTCCTCTCACCTAATCCCCCAATACACTAACACACCCATAAAGAAATACCCACAATAAACTCTCCATCTCTCACCTCAAAAGAGAAATTTTACTAGAGTCAAATTTGTCATACAAATCTTTGACTTTGTATTGGTGCATTAAACAAAGAGGTAGCAACCTCCTTATATAGGCAAGAGCCTTGCCCCAATTGTTTTCCCTAACCAATATGGGACAAACAAAGGAGCCAAAACTCAACAAATAGTTCCTTAGTAGTTCTTGCATAAGCAGGATAGTATCGATCATGGTTCTGCCCACTATGAAAGTTCCTTGGGTTGGGTTGACTCTCTCCATGAGGGTTTTTTTCAATCAACTGGTCAGGAGCTTAGCTATAACTTTATAGAAGGTTTTGCAGCATGAAATAGTTCTATAATCAAACAAGGAGGAGGGGTTTGGTTTTTTAAGGACAAGGCAAATGAAAGTATATGGATTTCTCTTACCATTTTACAAAAGGACAAAGTTTCATGGATAGCTTAAGTGAAGAGTTCACCCGTAATGCTCCATGTTTGTTGGAAGAAATGGGTAGTGAAGTTGTAAAGGGGTGAAGCCTTAAAGGATTTAGAGAGAAAAGAACTTCTTCTATTTTCGTATCAGCATAAGGAGTTGCTAGAAGATCTTTGATGGTTTGGTTTAAGGGTTTGTCGAAATATCTTTTCATATCAAGTTGTTAATTTGCTACATATGGTCCACCCATCAGCTAAACACAATATTCTCGATTGATATCCAAAAGAACATATTGGTTTGAGTGATGTACTCCATGTGCATCTAGAAATTGCATAATTCGGTTGCTATTTCACCTAACTAATAAGGAAGCATGGGAAAAAGCAGTTTTCTAATCTTCGTCCTTCAACCATGCAATCCTAGCCTTTTGTTGAAGGATATATTAATGCAAGGAGAGAGCTTGTCAATAGTCATTATTCTCTGAATTTCAATACCCCTCATCTGGGAGTTATGTGGGTATTGGTAACAGTCTATCTAATCCATTTATAATCAAACTTTGCAATCGTGAACTGAGCTATGAGAAGAGAATTACTTGAGAGTTAATTTAACTCTTCTTATTTTTGGCATAAGTTGATAAGATTTATACCCCTCGACTTGAAGTTGCCAGCAGTCTCTTACAAGATCCAGAAATCTAGGTTGTTAGGTGATACCATTGAAAAACCTTAAAGGAGCTCCTCGGAATACTGAATTATACATATTATGGATCAAGATACCATCTTAGAAGGTTATCGCCAAAGTGAGCAAAAGATTGAAGGAAGGTAGACGACCAAGCTAGATTGACCGTGGCTCTGTCTAGTTTCCTCCTATCAGATATGGACTCTGTTGCTTGTTAGTCTAAGTGAGGAATCTAATACTGAAACTAAGGTCAAACACTGGAACATTTTGGACAAAAGCTTCAAGCTCCCTACCTGATACTAACTAGATCCCCCTACCTCCTTCAGTTTCAGTGTTGTTGTGAATACAATCAAAGTCGCCAATGACTAACCAAGGATTTGAAATAATAGCCTCCAATTGTTGCAAAGAGGTCCATAACAAGGTCCTCTGAAATTGAAATTTTGAAGCATAAAGTAAAGAGACGGCAAACCTTGTAGTTAAGCTGTATAGTTGTCAAGAAAAATGCAAAAATTGGTGACTTTCCCCTTGTAGTTGAATTGAAACTTTGCTAGTGTGGTAAAAGCATAGTATTTGTCCATTGTAATGAGAAGATAAGTTGATACAAACAACCCAATCCTTACCTAAAAATTTCGAGACTTTATAGAGAGGTGAAGCTTTGGTTTTTGTTTCTAGTAGCCCTAATATACAAGGCTTTTTCTCCAAAATTAGGTCTCTAGCAATAGCTTGTTTGTGAGGGTCATTAAACCCTCTAACATTCTAGATAAGTATCATCAGGGAGAGGACTACCCTTTGGGATGGTTTTTATTCTCTCTCTATAGATCGCCTTCTAGAACTATTATTAGACTGTAGTGCACTAACCGAAAACTTGGGGGGTTAAATTGTAAATTAAACATAATTTAATCAGAGTACAAAATTGAAAAATAACTAATAACAAAACAATGAGAATTTAACAATCAATAGAAACAATTCTTGGTTTCTGATCTCCTTCGTTACTGAACTTGCGTTGATAATTGACACTAAAAATAACCATTTATTTTTGGTCTTAGACCAAGGTATCCACTGGCGGACCCAGTGACTAATCCCCTCGCTAATTTGTAGGCACCTCACAGGGTGGGACAGCTGGCCCAAGGATTTAATAACCAATTTATTAGTTAAGCATTCGTCATGGTAAATTTCTTTACCTATTTTCTCTTATGTTTAGTTAATCAAAACATATATTTGAATTAACCTTTATTAATTAATAATCTGGATACGATCTTAGATTTAATTAATTAATATCTTTACGAATCAAGAAAATCAACGAACTAGACAATATATATACGATGTAAATTTAGCCTAGACAATTATTTTTCCTATAATCATGTCCCTAACTTAGTAGACAAAAATCCTAGTCGCTACTTTTTATTAAAAGAATTGAATGTCAACCTGTTTAATCTAGCGTTTGATTGAATAAAATCACAAACTAGTTATGCACCCAGCTGTAAAATCAAACAATCAAATAATGACCCAGAAAAATAATTAATACTTGACTAATAAATCGATTAAAATAAAGAACAAAGTCTCACAATATTCAGAGTTCAATAACCAGGATTTCGTAAACCAAGAAATAAAAGTTTAGTTACCCAACATCACCATCTTTCCTAAGTATTTGGGATTGTCACTAGCATTAGGACTGTCGCAGGCGTTGGTCTTCTCTTCTGTCGTCCTTTCCTTCTATTACAGCTCTCTTTTTATTTCCTTTTTATGCAGCGCTCTCCTATTCACTATTCATCAATGGGACAAATAACGTAGGGGGTTATTGTTCACTACTCTTGTTCATCCACACACCATGTCTCCTGCTTACTCTCTTCTTCCACACCCAGCTGCCTCCACTCACTGTGCTTTATTTAAGCCTACACTCACTATTGCTTGCCCCCTGTAGCGTGATGGGAAATTTTAGGTTTAATTGTCCTAGCTCACTATTCACACCCACAATGCCCCCACACACTCTTGTGCTGCCCTCTACTATTCGATGGGACTATTAAAAATGCAACCTTATTAAAACCTTCTCCCGATGCTCTGCTCCTGGGATGCTCCTAAACGCATGTGTTTCTCTCACACCTGCTCAGCGTTTATTTGATTGGACAATTTAAGTTACTAGTTTATTTAACTATTTATGCACAAAAACCTCGCTTCTGGTTCACGCTTCTGCTATCATTTTGGTCTTGGGCTCCATGTGTTGCATTGTGTTTTCGTCTCCAGGTGTTGCGTTTCATGCTTTTGGTTGTTGCACGAGGCCATTTCTAATTAGGGTTAACGTCTAATTCAGCTCTTTTTATCCCAAAATCAGCACAGTTCTTTCTATTTAGTTCCAAAATATACCTTGACATAAAACAGGATTAATTTCCATTAAGTATAACTTTAAACCTCAAGAATAAAGAAAATTAACACACAAAAAGATAGAAAATAAAGACACTAATAGTACCATTAATAAGAATGCTTACCGAAGAGGTTTGAACGCATAGCCTAATTCAATTCCTGAATTGAGTAGGGAACTCTAAAGCATGCAAATAAGCTTCAATGAAATCCTGACTGACTGTATCGAAGACTTTATAAAAGTCTCTTTTCCAAATGTAGCTTTTCAGGTTCTTCCCATATTGATAGTTCCTTAGTAGTTCTTGCATAAGCAGCATAGTATCGATCATGGTTCTGCCCACTATGAAAGTTCCTTGTGTTGGGTTGACTCTCTCCATGTGCGTTTTTTTCAATCGATTAGCTAGGAGCCTAGCTATAACTTTATAGAAGGTTTTGCATAATGAAATAGTTCTATAATCAGTCAAGGAGGAGGGCTTTGGTTTTTTAAGGACAAGGCAAATGAAAGTATATGGATTTCTCTTACCATTTTACAAAAGGACAAAGTTTCCTGGATAGCTTAAGTGAAGAGTTCATCCATAATGCTCCATGTTTGTTGGAAGAAATGGGTAGTGAAGTCGTCAAAGCCTGGAGCCTTAAAAGGATTCAGAGAGAAAAGAACTTCTTCTATTTCCGTATCAGCACAAGGAGTTGCTAGAAGATCTTTGATGGTTTGGTTTAAGGGTTTGTCGAAATATCTTTTCATATCAAGTTGTTAATTTGCTATATATGGTATACCCATCAGTTGAACAAAGAATTATCGAGTGATAACCAAAAGAGCATATTGGTTTATTGTTCACTACTCCTGTTCATCCACACACCATGTCTCCTGCTTACTCTCTTCTTCCACACCCAACCGCCTCCACTCACTGTGCTTTATTTAAGCCTCCACTCACTGTTGCTTGCCCCCTGTAGCATGATGGGACAATTTAGGTTTAATTGTCCCAGCTCACTACTCGCACCCACAACGCCCCCGCACTCTCTTGTTCTACCCTCTACTGTTCGATGGGACAATTAAAAATGCAGCCCTATTAAAACCTTCTCTTGATGTGATGCTCCTAAACGCATGCATTTAACGCCCAACGCATGCATTTCACTCACACCTGCTCAATGTTTATTTGATTGGATAATATAAGTTGCTAGTCTATTTAACTGTTCATGCACAAAAACCTTGCTTCTGGTTCACGCTTCTGCTGTCGTTTTGGTCTTGGGCTCCAAGTGTTGCGTTGTGTTTTGGTCTCCAGGTGTTGCATTTCATGCTTTTGGTTGTTGCACGAGGCCATGTCTAATTAGGGTTAACGTCTAATTCATCTCTTTTTTATCCCAAAATCAGCGTAGTTCTTTCTATTTAGTTCCAAAATATACCTTGACATAAAACAGGATTAATTTCCATTAAGTATAACTTCAAACCTCAAGAATAAAGAAAATTAACACACAAAAAGATAGAAAATAAAGACACTAATAGTTACCTTGGTGAGATTTTCTAATTTTGGATATGATTTCAAAACATTAAGATGTGTTCTCCAAATCAGAATATACTTCTTGCACAGCCTCCCAAATTTCTCTTGCAGTTTTGCAGAATAGATAGGTTCTTTCTATTTTTGGCTCCATTGAATTGATAAGCCAAGCCATAAGAATAGAATTCTCAACATCCCAAGCACCATAAGTGAGTGTTGTTTCCTATGGTTGAGGACCGGTTAGATATCCAGCCTTGCCTCTTCCTTTGATTACTAGCATGACTGACTGAGACCATTCTCAGAAATTCATTCCATTCAATTTATGTTGCGTGATTTGTAACGAAAGATTATCAATAGAAGGAGATGAGGATTGGGCTGAAGGGGTTTCGAAACTAGGTATTTGGGAGGAGGTTTGGGTGGTTGAAGAATTGTCAAGGGTTGGTTGAACTCCAGCCATGATGTGATTGGAAATAGATTTTAGGCTACCAGAACCGATAGCTCTAATACCATGAAACAAGAGGATTTTAGAAAGTGGTCAAAACTTCACTTCATTCCTTTGATTAAAGGGAATTTATACAAGAGTATTTCATAATTTAATGCTACTATCATAATTTATAGCATAAACTTATCTTATCTTTTAGGAGATAAACTTATCTCTTAGAAGTTAATCTCCTAAGCTAACAGACTTATCTAAAAATAAAGATAAATAATTATCCAACAAATACCATGTTATGAAGAAAGGTATTTGTTATCTCATAAATTATGCAGAGTTTTGGTACATATTTATAGTAGTATAGGAGCAACTAATTTACATAATAATCTCTTAATCTCTTATAATCAAGCACAATATCAATCCTAACTAATATAATCATATCTAAAAAGATTATTTGATCTAACCTTTAACAAAAATAACGAAATAAAAAGTATTTATTTTTCATTTTAAGCAGTTAAGTACAAGTACTTAAAAGCACTGTCATACTTCAAGTATCTGACAAAGCCTTTCAGCAGTTTAATCTAACACAATTTCCTTTGTTCAAGCCATTGAATTGGAGTAACAAAATAAAGTTGGGGGATCTGAAACACAAATGGAAAAGGAAAAAAAGTGGACTACAATGTCAAAAGAAATGATAAGTCATGCACAGTATTCCAATTGTTTTTAAATCACCAAGATATCAACTATTTTTTACTCGTGTAGAGTTAGAACTGAAAATTCTAAGAAGTTTGAGGAACCAACCAACCAAAATCTTGAGTTATTCCCTTCTGTCAGCAAGGTTTCCAACTGAAGTGGTGTTAATTTAGCAGCCGTACCTGGACTCCCAATTAGAGGAAAATAATATGATATTCTTGATTAGTATATAACACAAGGTTCATCACAGTTCTCCTCATACCTAGTTTTTGAAAGGCAGGCTGCTGTGTCAATATATAAATAACTGCAATTGGAAAGATAACACAATCAAAGAGCTGATAATAAAATCAGTGTCTATGAATTGTAGGAGTTCTCATCAAAATTGGAGCGGATGGCCCATTTACGTTATAATCATTTCAGCATAGCTTCACTTAAAAGAACTTTTCCCAATTGATAAAATGGACTAGAAAAGATGATAAATATATTACCTGAAAAAACTACCGTGTACCATATAGCCAAGTGGTAATCTATTATCAAAGAAATGGCAACAAGTAAAATCTGGAAAGCAACAAAACGAGACAAGCCAAGTCAAAATACGATAATAATACAACAGAGGAGGGAGTGTATAAAAGCAAAGCACGGAATCATATGGAGAACATGAAAGACTGTGGGTTAGTGTTTATCCTTCATTGCAGCAAGGAACAACTCCTTTAGGGGGAATGCCATGATATTCCACTGTTCTTTATATTGCAGAAAGTGCATTACTGAATTGACCATAATTTTCTCAAAACGCTGTTAAACAAAGAAAGTACCTTAGCGAAAAACAACGTATCAGCGATAAACGCCTCCCACGTTTCCTCTGTCACCATCTGTTTTTGCAAGCGAAGAAACAAGATGAGAAAACAAATCCAATTTCCAATGTAATATGGGCCATCAAACCAGCAAGGGATTCTATGAAAATTTGAAGCAACAGATCGCACCTTATAAGCAGTTAAGAAAGCAAACGCAAGGATTGCTTGAATCTCCTGTAAAGGAAAAGAAATGTAAGCAGAACTAATTTCTTCTCTCTTCGGCAGGCAGCAAAAGATACAAATAAAATAAATGGAAGAAGCAGAAGAAGAAATGACCCTCAAAAGGAGATGGTGGGAGAAAGGAGGAGAGAGGAGTTGAGAAGTTGAGCTGCGAACACCAAAATAAGAGAAGAAAGCGAGGAAATGGAGAAGATAGTACGCCTCTGAAACCACCATATAAAAGCATTCTACTACTGATCCATTCTGCTTCTCCATTGTCTTTTTCGACTTTCTCTGGATTTGTAGCAGTTGCCCAGCTCCCACCCCACCGTCTTCAATTTGAAGAGAAGCAAATATCAGAAACTAGGCTTATGTTTGGAGGAAGGTAAAGTTGTTAATTGATAACGGTTTATAATATAAAGAAATAGAATAAAAGCGGATGAAATATTAGGAAATTATTCTTTTGAAAAAATTGAGGAATTCGTAATATAATATAATAAAATATTATTTAAATGAAAAA
Source organism: Erythroxylum citrifolium (assembly GCA_026284465.1). Taxonomy (NCBI): domain Eukaryota; kingdom Viridiplantae; phylum Streptophyta; class Magnoliopsida; order Malpighiales; family Erythroxylaceae; genus Erythroxylum; species Erythroxylum citrifolium. Next base: position 30,665,029 of record JANKOE010000008.1, on the reverse strand, counting down.
TTTATAATATAATATAATACAGTGTAAAGTTGTTTATTATTTTATATTTTATCCTTAACTCTTCAAATTAGAGGTTTTTTTTTATTTTTACTGTTTAAGATTAAATGAGATATAACAGAAACTCTCCTTTTTCATTTCATTATATTTATATTTTATTATAAATTTCCCTTCTAAATAATATAATAATATTACATTTCATTCTATTTCATTAATAAAATATCAACCAAACAAAATAGGATATCAAATTTGTTGACGTCAAAATTGTGAATATCGTCTTGCATCTACATTCGTACTGATAAAATAATATCGATCGATAGGATACAAAATTTATATTATTGATTGTTTTAAAATGAAAAAAGAATTAATTTAACATATTGAATAAGATTCGTTTGTGATTCTAACTTCTTTATTTTTCATAAATTTTAAACTTTTTATTTTAATCCAATATCTAAAAATTTCATAAAACTCGATAGGAGAAAAAAAACTTCTAATCCTACATTTCACTTTCCAATAATTTAATAAGAAATTGTTCATCTTACTTATTATTATTAGATATTTTATGTATTATTAAAATAAATATTATTGATTAGTTACTAATAAAACTTATACTATTTAATATGAGGAAAGATATTTAAATATGATAGATCAATAAAATAATAATTAATTTTATAATTTATTTATTAAAATTAAAAAAAATTAATATTAGTTAATTGTAAAATAGATTAGAAATAAGAAAATATTGATGATCTTATTTATTTGTTTTATTACATAGTACCATGAAATTCTAATGGAAGAATTAATTTACTATCATTTAAACTTATTAGTATATCAATAGTTATTAATAAAATGTTAAAAATAAAATTTAATGAAAGAGCATATTAGATTAATAATATAATAGTTTTAAATTTTGAAAAAATGAATTATTGCTACATGTAAAATATTATTATATTTTGAATATAAGTCATCAAAAATCAATAAAACAATATGTTTGACACTTATCAAATTTTATGATGTGATTATCCACGTGGTCTGCCACATGTCTAAAAATATCAAATTAGTGAAAGTTAACGAAAGAACTTAAAAGAAGGACTAATTTCGAACTTCTCATAAAATATAAAGCTTTGAACAAGACTTTTAAAATACATGAGTTTTTGGTGGAACTGTTTTAACCAAATAGTTTGACGATATTTTTTACCCTATAATATATCATAAGGTGATGACCACTATAAGTCCAAATAGTAGGAATGTAAGCCTAGGTCCAGCTCAGCCAAGCCTAAAGTCAACAGGCCTATCCTAATTTGACCAAACTTTGGGCTAGGCTTAAACTTCTTTTAATTTTAGACTTTGGGCTAAGTTCAAACTCAGGCTATCAACCCATCCTTACTCTACCCAAACGAAAGCCCGAACTATTCTCTATTTAGTTTCTTAAACGACGTTGTTTCTATAAAAAAAACGTCATTTTACTTATTATGTTCAAAAACTTTAAACGTCTTTTTACTATATGTAAAATGACCTCATTTAAGCTATGTATCGAACTACTTTACAACCCTATAAAGAGCCTTAAAAGCCTCAGTAAGTATTTAAGGAAAAGAGTTCTATTAATCCAAGATTAGGGTTTTGGACTAATAGAACTCTGTCCTATGGAAGTAAACTTCAGCTTTTAAAGTCGGTAATTATGTCTATGCAAGTTTATTGGTGCTCTTACATCTTCCTCTCCAAAAGACTTTTTAAAACTGTGGAAAAACTAATGAAGAAGTTTCTACAGGGTAAAGGAAAATGTGAAAAAGGAATAGTTAAAGTGAATTGGAAGCATATTTGTCAACCGAAGGAGGCAGGTGGGTTAGGATTGGAGTCAATCAACAAGAACAACCGATTTCTAATGACTAAGAGAATTTGGAGAATTCTAAGTGAAAAACATTCACAGTGAATCAAATAGATTCATATCTACATATTAAAGGGTGAGAGTTTTTGGGCTCTAAGAATTAAAGACAGTTACTCTTAGTTCTTTAACCAAATTCTCAGGTTGAGGGAAGATGTTCAGCAGCATGTTACATGTCAAATTGGGGCAGGAGATAGAATATCTCTCTGGTATGATAACTGGACCAGTTAAGGGGCTTTAATTCATAATCAGTTGGCTAGATCATTGCTGGAAAGGTTCTCTAAGAAAGTTAAGCTTCAAGAGATAATTAGATATGATAGTTGGTTGCTTTCCTCAGAACAACTAAGACTTTTGCCTATTCCCCAATACAGAAGTCTCAGGGAGAATGATATATACTTATGGATGGAGTTCCTATATCAGAAATCATTAATAGGCAAGCTAAAAAGCTGATGGGTTGGGCAGTGACAAGAATTGGGTGGTGTTCCCTAATTTGGAGTAAGGCTCTCAAACCAAATGTCAGCTTTCTCCTCTAACTAGCTATTTTGAATAGGCTCGGTACTATGGATAGACTAAAATTCCTATCATCTCCTAAGCAATGTATTATGTGCAATCTAGTGGAGGAGACTAGAGATCATCTGTTCTTTGAGTGTGGTTTCGCTAAAGAAGTGTGGATTAGAATCTCTAGTTTATATGGCCTTGGAACTAGTCAATACAGCCTTACAGATATCTTATTAGAGATATCCCAACTGCATATCTCTAAATATGATAAGGAAATACTTATGGTCGCAGTTGCAACTTGTCTCCAAACTATTTGGAAAGAGAGAAACAATATAAGGTTTAAAGGGAGCTCTATAACAACCTAATCTCTCTTGTAGAACTCTCTACGACAAACATTAGGGAACAATTGATTATAAATTAGTTGGGATAGTATAGTAGCAGAGGACTGACTCTCTTTTAGAGAATATAGTCCTCAGGGGGTTCTCTTTAATTGGGTTTTGGTAAAGCAAATAGTACTTCCTAAGCATAGATGTTCCCTAAGCAACTCAAGCATTTCAAGTAGATATCGAAATAATCAACTCAAGACAGAAGGGGAAAGAAGATTAGAAGGAATATGACTCACCTTCGAGAGCTACTAGAAGTACCTCTTTAGATCTACTGCTTTACCATATGGGTTAATGAAGGAAGGTCCTCGGTTGTACACTCAAGACTCCTGAATTCAAAATAAAGCACGTTACTCTTGAAGATTGAGGAAAAAAACAAATAGAATCAAACCTCCTACCTGAGATGTAAATCCTTTCAAGCTAGAGACGGATTGGAGAGAAGTCACATCGCCATTGTTGCATCGCAGTATCCGGAGCTTCCTATTCCAATTGAGCAATCATTTGATGAATCGAGAAAGGGGAGGAGTTTTTACCCTAATTATTGATACGTTGTCGCTCAATATCCTCCCATCTTTGGTTCCTACGCTGTCATTTAATTTCTTGATTATGTAGTGTTGAACGTCATCGTGTGATCTCACGAGGGAGAGTTTCCTCTCCTTAGCTGTATACTACACTTCTTTTACTTAATGAATTTTTCAAATTCTAAAAAAAAGTATTTAAGGAAAAGAAAAACAACAAAAAGGAGGCTAAACATCATAATCAAAGAGATCAAAGTGGCGACATCAAGATCATCTCCAGAATTTCCAGATCAAGATACAAAATGTTTCCTTTCTTTTATCTTCTTATATTTCATTGTCTTCAATGTTAATTTTAATTAATGGGATGTTGAACATGATTATGGATTTCTAAATCCATATTAGGGATTATTCTTGAACTATTTTGTTAAACTTTATTTTTGTTAAATTCAATATATATTAATGCTTTATGGTATTTGTTATGCTTATACTTAATAATAAATCGAGAGATTAAATCAAGGTTTATGTGTTAATGTGCACAACAAGAGTCAGTAACTTAATAGAACTACAAATATCATATTAATAAATAATTGAAGAGAGATCTTAATTATGAGTTCATTATCCTTAAGATTGCTTTAAATTCAATTGAATAGTTAGGAGTAGTTTTACGAATCAAGAAGTTGCAATTATATTGTTATTTATTTCAATTAGAATTACTTGATTAGATCTTAAGAGAGGGTACCTAAAACCTTAGGATATCTAGGATTAAGAATAATTTAATTAACAAGATAAAGGGAAGACAATACAAAGATAGAATAATTGTTTAGTTTAATTAGTTTATTTCAATTCCAGTTAATTTATTTTAATTTAGTTCATTTAATCTTTTATTACCTTAGGCAAAGGGCATTCAAGGTGTTAAATGACTAATCAATCCTTGTGGGAATGATATCTTTTATACTACAAGTTATGAATTGTATACTTACAGTACAAATTTTTTTTTCTATAAAACTGTCAACAAATTTTTTGAGTTAGCATCTTATACAATTTGAATTCTTTCGATTTAAGGATTTTACTACTTTTCTTGTGTAATTGTAGGTATATTAACATGAGAATCATGAAGAGCAACTAAGCAAATTGTAGACCTTTTCTTCCAACACAATGAAGGAATTATAACATGGATGCTAGTTACTTTAACTCATATAATCTTTGGTGGCAGAACTACCCAAATTATTATTAGAATAACAATGCATGAAACAACATGAGAGCATACGGTCAACCAAGTTTCTAGTAGGACAAACTTAGATCGTTAGAGTCTAAGTTAGACAAGTTAATAAACGTGCTAAGGTCTAAGCTCGACAGTCAAAATGAATCAGAAGAGGATGGAAGCCAAATTTGATCAAATAATGAAGAACCACTCCTCTTCTAGTCATAACTTGAAGGTTCAAGTTGGATACTTTCCAATGCATTATTAACAAAGAATGTGAAGAGTCTTCCAAGTAATATGGGGGAAAAACCGACATCCTTATTATTTTGTGACATTTATGGGGGAAACCCTTCCAATCATTAATGTCAAGCACCAAATTATATGTAGGAGAATCCATATTGCATACAAAACTGGCCTCATAATACACCAACTGTGTTGGACCCCGAACCTTTTTCTTGGAAATTAGAATGTATTAGATGAATTGTGATGATTGATCTGAAATATTGTAGTGCCTATTGTGTATGATTTGTGTAGTTATGGATATGAGTATTA
>JANKOE010000008.1:30449780-30510674 GCA_026284465.1 Erythroxylum citrifolium | reverse complement strand
TTATTATTTATTATTAATATTTTTGAAAGCATGGTTGATGTAAACAATAAACTAGTAAAGTATACAGTACAGCTGTATAATCTATCAATATGGACTATTTTGCAATTTTTAAAAAGTTTAGGGACCATTTTATAAATTTAAAAAATATCTCGAAACGGTACCCGGTATCGACCGGTACCGGTACAGTTCCGTTCCAGAGCCCAATCCAGTACCAAGTCCTGTACGGTATTCAGAACTTTGCTCTCGAGTTCTTTTAGAAGCAGTGATAAATCCAACAAATCAATTTTCTATGCCTTAAAATGGTATTATATTATTTTAAATAAACATAGTAATTATAATTCATTTTTAATATCTTTTTGTTAATATTATGTTTTTTATATGTTAGTTAAGTTTTATCTAGTTGATTCAGGCTAGATTAATATGCCCGGATTTCTTTCACCATATTGAGGTGAAAGATATCATTTGAGAGACTATAGATGAAGAGGAAAACCTCTAGGTCTACATAAATTATTTAACTACAGACATTATTCATTAAGAAATGTTATTGAAATATGTTTTGATACTCTAAAAGCAAGATTCTTAAATTGATTTTTGTTTTCAGTTTTTATATTACAAATCTTAATCAAACATGTTTTTATTTTTTTGTACAAAAAAACAGAAAACATAAACAAAAAATCTAAAAAAAACCAGAAGTGAACCAAACAGCCCCCAAACAAACATGTTTGTTTACTAAATTTAAAAACAAAAACAGAAAATTTAAAACATAAATGAAAACAAACATGTCCTAAAATTATTTATATTAAATTTAAAACAAAATTAAAAATTACACTAGAATCAAATCAACGAGGCCCTAGTATTCTTTTCTATACAAAAGGCTTAAAGGGTTGTTCTTTACTGATGGGTCTGGCTCAAGCAATAGGTCCAAATCTCCAATGGAAGTCCATCAGCAGTAATCCAAACATGCACAAGGAGACTCTAACCTCTCCACTACGCTAGTTGTTTGTATATAGGAAAAAAGTCTTGGAACTGGAATTCCAAAGCTTGTCTGTTGCTATTAGTCCATTTCCAATTTCTTAACACAACGCTCGTGCTTTGCTTGGATCGGAATGGCTCCGGCGGCAGAAGATGATGAGATCATGAAAGATGAGAAAAACCCTCCTCCTCTCGACGAAGACGACATTGCCCTTCTTAAAACCTATGTATGTTCGCTGCCAGTCTTGTCAATTTTTTCTTTTTTCTCCTCCATTGAATTTGGAATTGGGGATTTTTTTTCTAGGGTTTAGGGCCCTATTCAAACAGTATCAAAAAGGAAGAGAAGGAGATAAAGGAATTGGCTAAGAAGATCAATGACCTTTGTGGTATGTTCAATTCCATTATTTATGTATTTTGGGGTTTTTGGTTTGCAATTTGGTTACTTACACCGTTGGATATGCTACATGGTTGGTTCTGGTAGAAAGATGATAACTAGGAAGTTTCTTTTTGGTAGACTTCTGATTTTATCTTGGGCTGATCTTTTTTTCCCCTGAAAATTGAATCTTTATTGCTGTGTAGGCATCAAGGAGTCTGACACTGGTTTAGCTGCACCAAGTCAGTGGGATCTTGTTTCAGATAAGCAAATGATGCAGGAAGAGCAACCGCTCCAAGTAGGAACGTTAACTTGTATTGTATGTTTGTGTTCTACGGTTAGGCAGATGATGAAAGGTCAACCTTGTTATTATCTGCCATAGGTTGCAAGGTGCACAAAGATTATTAACCCAAACACTGAGGACGCCAAGTATGTCATAAACGTCAAGCAAATAGCCAAGGCATGTATCTTCGTACTTCTACTGAAAGTTATTCTGATTTTCTAACATTTTTGCTTTCCATGGGTCAACAAAGAAAGTTATATATACATGAAAAGCATGTTATAGTTTGACATTGTACTGGAGTTCTTTACTTGTGATTGTTCAATCAAGTTTTTTTGTACATAGAACTTCGAACTCTTTGATTTTGTGACTACTTGACTAATTGAAGCACCATTTTGAGGTTTATTTTTGTGTCATGGTTGTAGTTTGTTGTTGGACTTGGTGATAAGGTCTCCCCTACAGACATAGAAGAAGGCATGCGTGTTGGGTGAGTTCAATTCTTCAACCTTCTCTTTTTTAGTGTGGAATTTTGTGTGTTGATACATAAATGACATTTTCACTTTCCTTGCAGGGTTGATCGCAATAAGTATCAAATTCAAATTCCATTACCTCCGAAAATCGATCCAAGTGTTACAATGATGACGGTGGAAGAGAAGCCAGATGTAACATACAATGATGTTGGTGGATGTAAAGAGCAGATAGAAAAGATGAGAGAAGTGAGTGTAAAAAAAGAAGAAATTGTTACTTATTGCATTATCTATTAATGTGCTGAAACTGTTTGTCCACTATGCCTCATTCATGCTTTCGCTTCCTTTTTTTTTTTTTTTCCTTTTCTATTCCTAGGTTGTTGAACTTCCCATGCTTCATCCAGAGAAATTTGTTCAGCTTGGAATTGACCCTCCTAAAGGAGTATTATGCTATGGTCCTCCTGGAACTGGAAAAACTCTCCTAGCCAGAGCTGTGGCAAACAGAACTGACGCATGTTTCATTCGTGTTATTGGGAGTGAACTTGTTCAGAAATATGTTGGTGAAGGGGCCCGAATGGTTAGGGAGCTATTCCAGGTCAAAGATTGAATCTTAACTTTGTGAATCTATTAACAAAATTGGGTTCTTCTCATACTTAATACTGTTTGGTTTGCTATAGATGGCACGATCAAAGAAGGCTTGTATTGTCTTTTTTGATGAAATTGATGCAATAGGTGGTGCACGTTTTGATGATGGTGTGGGTGGAGATAATGAGGTTCAACGGACAATGCTTGAAATTGTCAATCAACTGGATGGTTTTGATGCTCGAGGGAACATCAAAGTCTTAATGGCTACAAATAGGTAAACTTTTGTGTCTAATTATGACATATGAATCCGTATGGTTCATCGAATCCATACAAGAACATGTTAAATCAGTTTGAGGTTGTTGTCAGACATATTGCTGGCATTTCTGGCACTTTCCCATTTTTTAAGGAGGGGTTTCAATGTCCTGGTGTGTTCTAGCCTTCTAGGTTTTACCGCTTGCTTATATCCATACCATCTTATTGTGTCATTTGTTTTTGACTGTCATCTTACTAGGTTCTGTTTTATACAGACCTGATACGTTAGATCCAGCATTGTTACGTCCTGGAAGACTAGATCGAAAGGTTGAGTTTGGGCTACCTGACTTGGAGAGCAGGACACAGATTTTCAAGATTCATACACGAACTATGAATTGTGAAAGAGATATTCGTTTTGAGCTCCTTGCACGCCTTTGTCCAAATTCCACAGGTATGCATTCTACTATGTGAAAGAGAACTAGAAAGTTGCTTCTAAAACCTACTCTTCAAGGAAGTGAAACCAGTGCCGGTACCTTGAAGATCACAAAATCACTCGATCTGTAAAGTACTACTTTGTCTCTGTCTGTGCTGTAAGATATTGAAAATTATACTGCATAAGAAAAGAATGTCAGGCATGGACATGGGAGTGTTAATTCACAATTTCGGTAGGATTCGCATTAGAATTCAGACCAGAAATTTAGTCATTAATTGTGAAGAAATTTTCTGGGTTTCAGCTGCTTTATTGGAATCCTGTTGACCTTGCATTGCCATGCAGGAGCTGACATTAGAAGCGTGTGCACTGAGGCCGGGATGTATGCCATTAGAGCTCGCAGGAAGACAGTGACCGAAAAAGACTTTCTTGATGCCGTAAACAAAGTTATCAAGGGTTACCAGAAGTTCAGTGCAACTCCCAAATACATGGTCTACAACTGAGGAGATTCACACATAAGAGCTTGCTGATCTATTTTATGTTAGCATTATGCTTTTATTAATTCTCGATCATCTCTTCCGGACTTGTCTCCCATCACCTCCCAAGTTTCATTCCCTACTGGATTGTAAGAACTTTGTATGTCATGTTTGTCATATTTTCTTTGACCCTTTTTGTGGCACAATTTGGTAAATTATATATCTGTATTGACATTTTCAGTGTAAAATTTAAAATGTCGAAGTTGCTGATATTAATGATTCCAAAGTACTTAAGCGGTCCAGAAAACCGTTCAGGTAGCCGAGTAGGACTTTTGTATTCGAGCCCTCGACTGATTGGCATCTAACATGCTAAAGTTTGGAGCTTTGGACTTGCAATAACAACATTCAATCGTCACTTAAACTTCTGAGGAAGCATGTGGCGGCGGAGACAAAAACAGAAGGAATTACTGTGGCACAATCCCGTTGGTAATAAAAAAACGAGGTATAAATAGCTATGTTGTAAAATAAAAGAAAAGAGTTCAGGCGATAAGCTGAAGGCCCATGTTAGGGTATGAATCAACAAATTTATAATCTGTATGTGATGACGGCCACGAGAATTTGCATTCTTTGAACTACTAGGATGTTATCTCAAATCAATCATGATTTCGAACCAGTACGTACCTTTTGAAGGATTGAGAGTTGTGAGGACAGAGACGAACATGAACCTTTCCTTTGATCCGCAGTCTGATAATAAATGTTAAAAGCAAAGCAAGCATTGCCTCTCTCTAGCATCTCAGTGTGAACCACAGGATGATCCATAGCCTAGGCTTGTTTCGTCCGCATAAGTGGGAGCACAGTTAATGCTGTAATCAATTTGATGTTAAACCAGTGCAGCCGCCACTAATGGTGTCTCCTTTCCCATATCCAACTGTTATTTGATGCCTCCTTCATAGTTCAAAGTTCCCAGGTAGTATGCTCTTGTGATCCTCATAAATATGTAAACTTCAGGTGCTGTTCTACGTTTAGGTGTGCCTTGGTCTTGAAGGATACGACCGACTAAGCCTTGGTTGAACCTGCGAGTATAATCTGCATTTGCATTTAAATCGCCGTCAATTGGCCTACCGACCTCGCCAACGATGACAGCGCTTGATGAAAAACCATTCTTCTCAAGAGCCGAGATGAGCGTGTAAGATATAGATCCATCAAATATATTAGATCGAAAGTTGCCTCCAGCGTGTAGGCCATTGTCACTGCCTCACTGGTATCCATCAGCATTCATAGGTATGGTAGTAACCTTCACTTTCTCAGTTTCTTGAGCTATTATTAACGCTGCTTGAACATTCTGTTGCAGGGAGTTTTTGTGTGGAGGTAATGTGTCCTTGTAGGTCTCAAGGAATGGCTCATTTCAGCGATTAGCTTAAGTTTTATGTTTAACAGTTAAATGTACTAAAGCACTAAAACAGAAGAGACCAAAAGCATTTAAACTTATATCTGTGTCATATTTGGATACGTTTAAAAATATTCTGATGCCTCCAATTCAAAGCTGTCTGGACACTGCAAGTTATTTGGTATTCCTACCATAACTTGAATACCAGATTTTCCATGAGCCTTTAGTACACCAGCATCAGCTTGGAAGAGTTCCACCTTATCAAAGCCATTATCTTTCGGAAGTTAAACCGCATTGTCAACTGGTAAAGGGTCTGTTGACTGAGTAACCCAGTTTTTTGCCAGATCCGACACTGTTTTCACCGGACCTTGATCGCCTATTAAGCATATCAGGAAAAACCATAACATGCAGCGATGATCCATCTTCTTTTTCCAACAACTTTTGGGCTTTTTGGTACCTGAATTCTCAAACTAATGTCGGACACACGAACAAACATGAAGCTCAGAAAGGTGAAGAAATTTTGCCCTTGTATAGAAGGAAAGGGAAGGAATTACATGAAGATTCAACAAGTAAAACTCCAAAGAGAAATCTATTTGGATCACTATAAACTCTTACTCTTGTTTAACAAAATTGGAAGTTTGAGAATATGTCATATCAAGAAAAATAATTGGGTGTTCAAGTAGCAGATGATGATGTGTTGATATTTTATTTCATGGACAAAAACCCACCTTGAAGGAATGGTCCTTTTCCAAATAGGAACCTTGTTTGGTCCAACTCGTAAAAGTTTTCAAGAAAGGCTTTGATTTATATTATTCTGGATTGCTTTCTGTTGTTAGCTTCAGTGGTCCAACAGAGAATTAGCATTTGCCTGAAGTTGATTTGTCCACGTGAAAAAGAAACTACGAACGCCATCTTCTTCAAGCTGATATGTAACTTGTTGCCAAGGAATTGTCCTGTTTATCAGTTTCAGATAAATCCTGATGGAGATTACTAGGGACAGTGAAAGCATCTTTATTTGTCCCATGCTTTCGTTACTTTTACAGGAAACGCCCCACAAAGTAGGCTGTGGTAAAAAAGATACACAAGAGGAAGTTGGGTAGACTTATAATTGCAGAGTTTTTATCAGTCGACTTTTTTCAACGGATCTTTTACGGAAAAACTTTTCTATAATTATTTAACTGTCATTCAAAAATTTTTTTTTAAAAGAGTTTCGTAAGTTGTTTAGCAACTAAAAAAAGAATATTTATTTTAAGTGTATTTTATTTTGTAATAAAATATATTTATGTATATAAAAATTATTTAAAATATATTAAACAATATGCTATGTACAATATATTAATTATTATATAATTTTAAACTATATGAAACATAAATCAAAATGTATTTAACCAAATCTTTTATATAAACTATAACATAAGCAAACAAATATCAAAATTAAATATTAAAATATATAAAAAGTTAAATAATATTACATAAATCTCAAAATAAATATCCAAGTTTGATAAATAGTTAAATACATAATAAATCGGAAGATGAGTTTGTAAGTATTGTGAAAATTATGTGTAAAATATAAGGACAAAAGAGATTAAAAAATAAACTCATTAATTGATCTGAAAAATTTATCTAAAAAAGTATTTTTTTTAAGAAGTTCCAAATTTGAACTTTTTAAAAAGTTGTATTTTAACTGTCAAAAAAATCATACCTATTAAAAAAATATTATTTATTTTGCAACGAAACACTCATTTTTTGTAATAAAGAAAAATATTTATTAACCTCTCCCACATTTATACGAGCGGAGGAGATAATTTTATTTTACTGACGGCGAGTGAACAATAAAAGTTAGACACGTGTGCTTGTGTCGCTAGTGCCACTTAGGACTTGAGAATTAGGACTAGGACAGGTCTTCCAAACCCAACATGACACAAGTAAAGGTCCAAATCCAACAATCTGTGTCTGCATCACTGTCTATCCCTTGGGGTCCATGGTCAGATTTTAGTAAATGCTGTGAAAGATTCGACTTTTTTTAATTGGTGGCTTCTTTCTCGTTAGTCTTTTAGTAGATGTAATGTTGACGTTAACATCAGGGCAGTTCATAGTTGTTTAACTAAGCGTTGCTAACTTTGTTAGAAAGAAGATAAAGTCTCCATATTTGACCAGTAGAGTAGAGCATAATCCCTGCATTTTCGGGACTTGGGCTTCATCTATTTTCGTTAATCAAGGGCAAATTGCTTCTGCTCATAACTTAAGCCGGTCGGTTCTGTAGAGTGATTGTTTGCTTCTTTTTGCACTATTTGGTGTTTAAGTGTATTGGATTTGAAAAAGACCCATTTGGGAGTTTTTTGTGCTTGAAAGTTGAAAATGCTTTGTCTGAAAGCAGAAGTCTTAGACGAGCACTACCCTAACCACAACAGTGACAATGTTATTAATGACGGCAACGGAGCTACCGACGGCAGCGGTTTTGTTCTCCCTATGAATCTGTAAGAAGAGGACCTCTTGAATCATTTAGTTTCGTACTTGTTCGTGCATTAGTTTGTTGGCTGTGATGGTTTACCTTTGTGTGAACTTGTAGGGCAAGTTCCTTTCACAAGTACTTGTGGAGGAGTAATCGAACTGGTCGATCTGTTTCTTCTTGGGGTGGATCTCCCTCTTCTCCGGTCTATGATTTTGAGGTTCGTATTCTGCATTTCCTTCCACTTCCCAATTTTTCTGAGCATGTAAAACTATTTTGGAAATTTTAAGGGTATGACGACAAGTACTTCCTTACACTTCTTTTGGCTTGTCATATTTCGAAAAGCACCATCGAAGCACCTTTTGTGTGTACATCTCACTGGGCTGTTTTTCCCCATTCCCCTTCCTGTTCTTTTCCCTGAAATGCTAAAATAAGGATTCTGCTGTTCCTTTGAAGTGTGCTATATTATAATATCATCTTTTCAGCGAGATTGCAAGGAAAAAAGAATTGGACCAGTGAAAGGCAGCAACGTCTCTGGTTACAAATATCAGCTTGAGCAAGATGTAAGTGGTTTTGGTGCCTCTACTTATGTTTGTCTTTGCTCTGACGGGCCTTTGAAATTGTTTCATCATTTTCTGGTCCGGTCAGGTCAAAAGATTGCAGAAACAGTTGCAAGATGAGATTCACTTGCGCTTAGCTTTAAAGAATGCTATACAACACTCCGATTCGTCCTTCTCTAGTTCACCATGTCAGCTTCCTGATGAGGTCAATATCCCTGTCCTTGTTTTTCCACTACTGATAATGATTTTGTTCCCTGAACTTATTTGTCTTTCTTGTGCTATATCTTTCCATTTCATCTCCATCTTTTTAATAAGGCTAGCAGGCGCAAGAGCTTTTGGACAGTGTTGCCATTTTGGAGATCAGTGTATCAAAACTTGAACAAGAATCAACTGCATTGCAATACCAGCTTAGTCAGGAGAGAAATGAGCGTCGACTCGCTGAGTATAGATTAAAAAATCAGCCTCATCTGCCATCACCCATGCACGATAAGTCTCTGGCTTCCTTAAAAGATTATGTAATAACTTGTTCTATAATGCTTTTAAATTTTATGATTTTGAGGTATAAATGTAAACTGTATCTTTTAAAATTTTATTTGATACTTGTTTTCTGACATCATAGAAACCAAAAGAGATGGAGAAAATGACAAATTTAATGGTCTAACATTTGTTGCAGCTCACTGTACGTCGCAATGGCGATGCATTGGAGGGAAAGGTAGCAGATAATCCTACACAGCAATTAACTAAAGAGTTTAATGAGGACCACATTGGGAGATTTCACCCTAATCGGTTGTCAGAAGAAATGGTCTTGTGCATGAGAAATATTTTCATCTTCTTATCGGATTCTGCCAAGCTTTCTTCTTCAGTATGCATGACTTCATCTTCACCTAAGGGTCACCTCTCTTATTCTTCATCAGCATCTTTCTCTGACTCACCAACTGCGACTTGTGCACCAAAGAATTCTTCAATAAACATTTTAGATTCTGAAGTCTCTGGAAGCTATTGCAAGTCTGACCCGTATAAAGTACCAGGCAAGCTAGATTGGATTGAGAGTATTGGTATTTACAGTACAGCAGTTGAGGTCTCATGGATGACTGTTGGGAAGAAGCAAATGGAGTATGCTTCAGGAGCTCTCCAAAAATTTAGGTTTACCCCTATTTATACAATCAAACATTTGATAACACCCACTGATCCAATATGTCTGGTGCACAGGAACTTCCTTGGATTCCTTCTCCAAATAGGCTGAATCTGCACAAGCTCATGTTTCTGCTTGAGCTTCATGTATCGGAAGCCTCTCTGCATGTATTTAGTTGAGAAATGACAAGTTAACTTTTTAATGCATAGCAGTCAATCTACATCCCTTCCGATTCTGAAAGTTAGCTTGAATCATTCAAAAGCTCACACTTCCAATTCATTAACTTGCCTGTTTGTGCTGTACAGGTTACTTGTTGAGCAGTTGGCGAGAGTTAATCCTTCTTACCTGAGTTGCCATCAGAAGCTAGCATTTTGGATCAACGTGTATAATGCTCTGATTATGCATGTAATTCTCATTCTACTTTGTCATCCTTTTTGAACTTTCATAGTCTTATTCTAAAACTATACAGATTTCTTTTTTCCATAATTTTTATCCTCCCTGTTTCAGTTTCATCTGTTTACTCACTTAAGATAGTGAAACCCTGCATCCTTCCAACAATTGCAGTCTCTTTTATGTCCTTTCCTATCCAAATCGGTTGATCTGTGCTTTTCAATTTTCATATCTTTACTTGTCCTACTTTTTGTTTTTCTGTTCTCATTGCTTGAGCTCATTTCCTTTTTGCTTCCTTAGGCATTCCTGGCATACGGTGTTCCAGGAAGTGATATGAAACTATTTTCCTTGATGCAGAAGGTTTGGTTTGCTGGACCCTTTTTCCTTTCCTCTTCTTTATTCTTGTCTTGAAATCAATGTGAACATAATGGCACACTCTCTTGCAGGCTGCTTACAATGTCGGAGGGCACTCCTTCAGTGCTGCTGACATTGAATACATAATTTTGAAGATGAAACCTCCAGTCTATCGGCCTCAAATTGTACATTACATATTTCCCTATCTAATCCTCAAGAAGATGAAGCATCAATGTTTTAGGAAATGTGTTCATCCTGATTAATCTACTTTCACCTTTTTGGACGCTCATAAATAATTGATTCAAATATGACCATGATGCTTACCTTTTATGTTGTTCAAGGTTTTCGTATATACGGTTTAAGTTATTGCGTGTAAGCATGTGTCTCAACATTCCCAATTTCCTGATATTCCTTCAATGTACAAATGATATATTCTCTTTTCCTATTCAATGTTTCAAGCATTCATATTTGATTTTATTATGACACTTGTTCCTTTCATCCCAGGCCTTGGTTCTCACTCTTCAGAAATTCAAAGTAACTGAGGAGCAGAAGAAGTTTGCTATTGATCAACCTGAACCCCTCTTGGCTTTTGCTCTAAGTTGTGGGATGCATTCTTCACCTGCAGTAAGTACTTACTGGCTCCCCATCCCACCTAATCGAATATAACCGTCTATGTACACATAACCCATCACTTCTAGGAAAGACAACAGTTAGATGTCCTTAGGAAGCATCCACTCTTTGTTTGTAGTTTTTCCGGTGGATTTCACTTAGTTTAAGGTAAGTTCAATGATTATGAGAGTAAACCTTGACAAGGTTATGCTTTTTCTGTACATGTCTAAACCATAATTATTTTCTCCAAAAAAAAAATGTCTACACCATAATTATTGTCCCCATACTTCTCTTTTTTCAGGTGCGGATATTCAGACCCGAAAATGTACATGAATTGCTTCAGAATTCACTGAGGGACTACATACAAGCTTCTGTAGGCATAAACGACAGGAACAAATTGTTGGTACCGAAATTACTGTATTGTTTTGCCAAAGGAATTGTGGATGACGCAGGCCTTCCTGACTGGATATGCCAATTCCTCACTCCAAAACAAGCTGCCTTCGTAAGGGACTGTTCCTCCAAGCATACATGGAGGCTGCTTGGAAACCGAAGCTTCTCCGTTCTACCTTTCGATTCAAGGTTCAGGTTTCTTTTCTTGTCATGAGAAATTAGACCGATATAGGATTCCAAATACTTGCAGAAACTAATGTGGTATCTAAAAGTAATTTGAAAATGAAGACTCTTCATAGAAAAGTGCAGCTATTGATGGCCTTGTGCCTGCAGATGCTATGGATATCAACTGTAAGGTGACGAGAGAACCAATTTGTAGTTTGTAATATATACCCATTTATAGGTCCTTTTGCCCATTGTAGATTTCATAATGAGCTGCATTTTTGGTGTTCTTTGAATTGCTACTCATAACAGAGCAACGTCTACAAACTTGAGAAGAAAGGTAAAAATTACTTCTAAGTTGAAAAATACGAACAGATTCCCCAGGTATTTAAAGGATGCTGTAATACTTAAACACCTTGACAAACCTTGGCAGTGAGTGCAAACGTGCAATGACTTAATTAAGAAGAAGAATTACAGGCATGATTTACATTGACATTAATTCTGAGTAACAAAGCTCCCTGAAATGAGCACGAGCAACTAAGAAATCTTCTTTCTTGAGCTTCATAAAATAATTTGTGCCAAAAATATCAGTGAAGACTGGTATAGAAACAAGGTCTACCTACATCTCTCTACGTTTGGCTCTCAAAAATTGGTCACTACAATATAAATAAGAAACTCTAAAATAGTGTTCTTTTTAAACACCTTGTAAGTAAAAAGAAACCACGTATGGACGTGCATGATAAGTACTGGGAAAATCGACTTGGAATTTCAATGGTTGTCAAAACTCAATTACTTCAGCAAGCACCGGGTTATGGTTGAAACGAATCATGGCAGTAATGCTTTTAGCTGCATCCGGAAAAGATCACCAAGCGCACCTCGAACATCCATCTGAGGAAATTGGTTACATAATTAGTGTGAAAGTAGCGTAATGTTAACAATAACAGTAATCGTCCTTCCCAAAAAAAAAAGGACTCAACAGTAATTGAGTAGTTGTCTAGGTTAGCATTTCTCCGACAAGCAGCGCAGGCAGACTGCCAACTCGAAACTTTTAAAATATTATACAGGTAATTATTCATACAGGAATTACTAAGCATGATCTGTAAAGGAGCAACATGTAGTCAGAAGCACGAATACCTGATCGCAGCAAATAAGTTTTGTTAGCAGAGGATAGAACTCTCTAAGGTGCCTTCTGAATATCTGATTGTTCATGAAGCACATGCCTTTAAGCACCTGAAAGATTTAGAAGTTGAGATTTTTCCACCAATAAGTTGAGAATCTTAGAACTGAATTAAGGTAAGGAATCAAGTGAATAAGTTATCGGTTAAAACAGAAAGCATAGTTTGACAAAGTCGAGGCACAGACATCCACACAAAAAAAATATTAATGATATAACATAAATAAGGAAAGAAGTCTTCACGGAGTGCACTAGAATGAAAAGGAACCTTGCAGGCTTCCGCTTATGGAAAGATCATATATGTGAATGGTAATGCAATTTTATAAAGGATCCAAATACTTGCAAGATAGTTTAGGAGATGCAATTGCTTGGTCAACAAAGAAATTCAGAAAGAGGCTGAAACAAGTCCTTTCAGCCAAAAAGCACGAGATGAGGCAAATGTTTCAACAGTGTACAGAAGAGACTACAGTCCATAAGGTATAAAAGAGGGGAAAGCATACCCTAACAATGACTGGGGAGCGTAACTCCAGAACTCGATGGACATCCATGTTAGTGGAATCCCCCACAATGAACTGGAGATCAGATGCTTCCCTCAGCACCTGTTCACAAAAAGAAATCAACTTCTTTTCTGCTACTCTTTCAAGTTTCTCTTCTTCACTAGATCGGTCAGCAGTCAAACCCTGTTGGACTGGACTATCTACATTCTCAGAAACACTAGATCCCAGTTGTTTCTCCTTTTTGTCAAGAGAATCAATAGTTGTTTTCTGCAATACATCCAGATATATGCTTGTTCCTGCTAACTCTTGACGAAGAAGGTTCAGAGGTGGCCTGTCCATAGATGAACTAATTTTCTTAATAAGGGGGCAAAATTAAAAGATAGTATCATAAATGAGTCAGAAGGTATTCTTTCTCACCTTTCAACAGGAATATGGTGCATACGGACTCTTAGGTTTGAATATGAATTATATGAAGCTGCAAACTCTAACATTGACAGTAGAACATCCATAATGGCAATCTTTTGGGATGCTTTCAATTTAATCCAGTACTTCTTCTGCGAATTTTGGAAGACTTATGATAAGAAGAGATTTTTTTCCTTTCATTTAATAAAATCCAAAGATGCATTAGCAGACCCCGCTAAGTGATCTAAATGGATATTGGGCCTTTTCCAACAAAATGGTAGGCCTTAAGGAATAACTTGAATGGAAGAAATACAAGGGATTGAGCAGCTTGTGATCAAGAAAAAGTAGACTAAGCAAACAATACATGCATTTAATTTAATCAATACCTGAATGCTATCAATGGCACGAAGAAGTAGTAATTGAGTGATGCATTTACCCCTAACAGTCACCATAATCGGACTTTCCTCTTCTTCTTTGGTGTCAGGCTCCACAGTATCAGGAATCTACATGGGCATGTAACAATGAAAAATGTTATAATGAGGCATGTATGCCATATGCATCAGATATAGAGCATATTAAGTTTACAAAGGTAAGGGACATACATCCTGTCCATATCCTTTTGTTGCAGAAATATGTTATGATTTTTCAAGGTTAGTTGACAAAAGAGTACAAAGAAGGAATAAAATGTGCTATGATGCCTTCAAAATCTGCTAAGAATGTTGAATCTGGAAGTTCTAGTAGTTTCAAATTAAATACAGTTATTCATAAGCATAGTAGTTATTAGCAATTCTTATGGCACTTAAATAAAAAAAAGGAAGTGCAACATTTATCTTAGAAAGCAGATCGTGGATGCAAGGAAAAATTAGTCATACCCCATAAAGTTATGAAACTTGTATTTAAATTCACATGAAACCGTGACTTGTATCAGCATTAATTACATGAATAAAATAAAGGCAACATAGGGCGTTGAACTTTGCTGGAAAATCCTACAACCTATATGAAATACAATAAGCTATTGATGTGCTCTAAAATCAGATTCTCATTCCTCAATGCTGAAGCGCTCTCCATTTACTTTCCAGTAACTGCAATTGGTTTATGATGACAAGTGAATATGACTAGAACTGGACCCATGGACCAGAATTAGTTCCCTAAAAAAGCTTACGAGACTACCACTAAAAAAGCTAATTTCATACATAATTAAGCAAAAATAAATAGGGAGAAATAAATGCATTCAGTGTCTGGAAAGGGAAGCAACTTGCTCCAACAACAAAGGATATGCATTGAAAACAACTACTATCTTGTTGAGAAACTTTAAAGTTTCAAACATCATATACAATCACTAGTCGTGAAAGGAAGAGCAATGTTTAGAACAAAGCACAATACCTTAACTGGAGAAGATGGTACTGAAGCATCAGAAGGACGATTCTTAGATTTCGAGGTAAAAGTTCTGATAAATAAATTGTCCATAATCTTTTGACCAAATGTTTGACTCCTCTGCAGGCCTGCGGCTTCAGCATTCTTTTGAGTTTGTCCAGATGGTGATGGAAGACCTGCAAGAATGTGGAATTTAACTTTTAACAGCTGCGACAAATCATGGACCCTAGGCTACTATTGAGCATAGTGTTTATTAATGTTTTCTAGATTGTAATTCAGTAATATTAACTCATAGAATTTGCCTGTACTTATGCCATCAACTCTTCTATTATGATCCATTTGTTAGATATCCAGCTAACTGCTAAGATTTAGAATCTTTACCACCCTCCCAATGCCAGGACTTTCTAGCTTCACCTACTCCCAATAGCTTCCTTGAGTTTTTGACGCAGAAGCATATGCCAATTTAATCTCCTATCCCTGTTTATTGAAATTTGCTCTTATCCTCCCCAGTCAGTTCACTGGCACTCTTTGCCCAAGAATATAGCTTACAGACAATCCCAGGTACTAGGTTGCGTATCTTTTTAAATCTTTTTTCTATTAGCTTAGTATATCATCTACCACAATCATCAAAATAACAAGCTAAACTAACCGTCTGATACATCAGTATTACTTTGCGACCTTGGGACTTCACCATGATCTGGAGAGGATGATGCAACAGGACTTCCTCCGGTCCCATAAGCACCAGTACTTGGGGATGCCGGCTGATCATGGACACCAAATCGATGACTACCTTCAACATCTCCAGTGTTGGCATCTGAATCTAGAACTAGTTCTGCAGGGCCTTTTGGGTTCTCGAGATTCAAAGTACTGAGAAGCTCAAGTGGTTGTGTTGTGTATGAAGCATCCCTATTTCCCAAAATAACCAATTAGTATCACAATAGTAACAAAAACAGTAAAAAATGCCAATTCCATACAACAGGACATGCACCTTATGCTTTTCAACAATGTATCCCAGTCACCCTCGCTAAACTGGTGACCTCCAACATCTATTAGATGTACTAATGCACCCAAAGAGATGGAAACGACAGTCTGATCAGTCTTTTTTGCACAGTCCAATAGCAAACTCAAGAGTGGTGGCAGCATGAAACAGACCTCCTGCACGAGACCCAAAAAAAAGCTATGTAAATTTCTCAAAAACCAATCAAAAGCTTTTCATTTCCCGCATTACTCAAAAACACATCCTACAACAGAAATTGAGACATCCAAAGACGTGAAATCACTTCATTTCAAAAGCATCTAAGCGGAATACCAAAACATTAATATTCACAAATACCTTGTAGAAAGTGTTAAATAGGTTGCAGAGCAATTGAAGTGAATGAATACTAGTTTCACGGAACCATTCATCATCAGAAGAAACCAGACTCTCTTTTCCAGCATTTCTAACATGGTCAAAAATGGGGAAGAGAACTCGATGGAATATGCTCTCCCAAAATGATGGTGAGAACTTGCTACCTCTCTCATTCAGCAAATCAAACAAAACTTCAAGTGCACAGCTTCGGACCTCGGGCCTTGAATCCAATGTTAAATCAGACAAACCAGCTAACATGGGGAACCAATAATGCTCAGTTACATCAAAGGTTGCATCCACACTCGTATCAATGGGTTTCAAAGCACCGCCAGGTATGAGACCCTGAAATGAACAATGATCCAGAAAATTGAGTAAGAGTATATTGCAAATAAGTATGAGATATCATAAAATGAGTTCAAAAACACCTAAAATTTTATTAGCAGAATCCCTGAGAATGCTGCTCATATGTAGATACCGAGGGATACATGTATGCGTACACATATTTTCACATATACCCATGTAAACAAGGAAAAAAACACCATCATTCAAAGGGAAACAACCAAGCTTAAGACAGGACAAAGCCCCACGGGCAAAGAAGAAAATATTAACAATACAGATTTGTAAAGATAGCAACAGACCTCAGCAAGACGATCTTCACATATGCGGAGAAGTGCAATAGCCTTCAGACTTATACGGTGAGATGTTTTGTTATTGGCAAATCTAATAAGACAGTTGACGCAGTCCATAAAACAATCTCCAACGACCTGGTCAAAGTGCTCCAAGATAACTGCACATGTACATAACATTAAGTGTGATAAATATGCAAGGACGGAAAAAACCAAGAGCATTATAATAAGTGCTGTACCCTGTTCAACATTTTCAAAGGCACTTTCAACAATTGACTCCAATTCATCATCAGCGGCAGCTGTGAAAATCATGAAGACACTACGCCATCCAGACTTTATGCTTGCAACTTTAGATTTTATCATCTGCAAAAGCCATCAACCAATTACCTCCCTCATATTGATGTAACAGCTTACTAACAAAGGTCTATTTTCCGCAATAAAATTATAAAAGTAAATAAATGAAAAAAAGTCCAGCAGGACAAATATACGTACTTGAACGATGCAGTCAACAATTAAGCTCCTTATGGATTCACTTTGACTATTACGCATGAGAACAACAAACGGTTTGAGAATATCATTCTGGAAAGTGAAATTAGCAAGTTCAGCGCGTTCCAAGTATTTCATGCCAAGCTGCCTCAGAGAATCAATGGCATACATGGCGATTTTCTCATCATGATGACTACCAGCAGAAATAAAATGATTTGCAAGGACAGACCAAATTCTAGCCCAGACCTGAAAGATAAATTAGCAGAAGTCTCAAGCTTTTAGAATTCAATCATTAATCAATAAGACATGATAGTGATTGTCCCTTCAAACATGCAGCTAGAATTTCCTGCAAATTTAAATTACTCGGTATACTATATGAGTGCCTCAGGGGACAAAGATTGGAATAAGCAGACAATGAAAAGTATACTTTGGTAAAGCCTCTAGCCATCCACTGGTCCAAACACATAAGAATACCACATATAGGTACAACCACAAATGTGAAAACCTACCTATTGCCTTAGTGCTTTATCCATATCAGCAAAAACTGGATATCGCAAAACAGGATAAGGGGCCTATTATATCAATGTTACTGACTTGACAGTAAAAACTCCTCTTATTTAATCAATTTGAGCCCTCTGAGCTTCAGGATTCATAAGACTAAACACATATGTAAAACTTAACACTTATGCCTAAAGGAGTCCCAATTACAATGCTTAGGGAAATTGAGATCTGGCCTCAGAATGCTGTAACCACCAAACAGGAGTTATCTCTGACCTATCTATGCCTTTTCACCTGGTAATCCTTCCTCCTTATTAAATAAGGTGCAAAACCTGAATTAGGGTACTGGATGTAGAAGGGGAAAAAAAAACCAAGATATTTGGTTGCTCAATAACAGCTATGATAAAGGAATGGTTGCAAAACCTGAATGAAGCTACTGGATGTAAAAGGAAACATTTACCAAGATATTTGGTTGCTCAATAACAGCTATGATAAAGGAAATACCATTCGAATACGAGCCATATTGTAATAGCTGATCTCGACAAGTTTTTGTAAACTGAACACGCGAGCAGGAGTCTGTTTTAATTCTTCTGCTGATACACCACATAGAGCATTAAAGAACTCCACCACAGAATCACTGGCTAATTTCACACTATTGACAAAAACTTGTTCAGCAGGCTTTCCAGCCAACTCTCTAAGGGATTGAAGAACAGCATCCCTGGAAATCTGGTTTGAACCATGCATAACAGTTGCAGCAATAGCAGGAGTCGAAGTGATGAATTCAAGCCGAGATACACATTCCAACACTGCATTCCATGTATCTTGAAGGGAATCAGCTTCTAGGTCACATAGTGTCAGCAGAGTTCGCAATGCTTCAACATTTTTGCTGCGCATTTCCTTTGGAGCATGCAAGAAAGTAAATCTGCCAAACGAATATAAAAGTTTAATGACCACGGCTACCTAGAAGATGAAACCAAGCATCTACTGTGCTCAAAAATAACCAAAGCTAAAACTTAATTGGCCCAATTAGTTGACAAATAAAAAATTAAAAACAAAAGATATGGTGAAAATAGAACAGGAATTAATAGACAAACCAAGCAACAAGAAGGAATAAGAACAACGTAACTTGACAAAAACAGTGATGTTCATAAAGGATCTTACCTGATCAGAGATGTTAAAAATGCATAGCGCATTGTATCCATTCCTAAAACATGTGTAATGTGTATTCCAGCTTTAAATCCCTCCATACAAAGAACAACCCTTGGTTTATTTTCACCTTCCTCCATGGTGACAGAGAAAGTAGCAAGCAAAGGCCACCCTACTGCTTCAACCATGGGCCTTACTATTTTAATTTCTTTTACAGTATGGAAAACTCCTCTTCTTGCTCCTTGATTACGGAATATAGCCTGTGTTTGTTTAATTATGGCTTCGTTCTCAGACTTGGCATCATTTAATGACTTCCTTTTCGGTAGAGCCAGATTAAGAATATTGACAAGGCCACCTCTCTCTTCACCTTCTATCTTTCGTCTGCTACTTTTTCCAATCCCAACTGGGTCATCCTTCATTTTTATTTCTTCTTTAACAATGGAATCATAGATCTCTTCTAGAAGATTTGTTGGGGCACTATCTTCGGCATTATTCATGGCATTCATACGCACAAAATCTGACTTTGACATTTTGGGCCACACCATTGGATTATGTGCGTCAGTATTCAGCATGATAACTGCATATGCAAGAACATAGGCAGTATCTGCATTTTTGAAGAGGCCTGGATTATCGGCACAATATCTGCAAGAGATAAATATTATGAAGGATAAATTCCAAGTAGCAGAAGAAGAGGCACACTATCAATTACAGGATATGTTGTCATAATGAACCGATCAGGCTGCTAATGCCAAAACATGACAATCACCAAATAAAGTTTTGGGAAGTCAAAAGGAATCAGTTTCCAATCCCTATAATAACTGAAAGTACTACTTCTAGTAGACCACGCTCTTGTCTGTCTTTCTTGTTGCGAGGACTATGATATGAGCTCTTTTGGAGTGAAAAGGTTGTTTGTCCAGCAGCAGCACAAGGTGGATTAGATTCGCCAGCAATTTTTTAAATATGTACCTAGTTCTGAATAATATAGTGATTCACCATTATCTCTTTAGTTACTAAGCAGTGTCCAATACACAACAAAGTGCTGTCCCTGGCATCCGCTTATTTGCCTATCTAATGGCAGTTCCTTCCTATGCATCTCTCCTAAAAATCAACACAATCAAATATCACAAGAAGGAGAAGATAAAATTTTAACCTTAAATGTTTGCATGTATCCTGATATTTTGTTAGTCAAAATTCCTTTAATTGAAATAGAATATAAGAACCATGTCAGAAGATCTTATTTCTCCACATGAAGAATTGCTAATTCAACCACAATGGCAAAAAACATTAATTGGAGAAATTTCAAGATAAATCACCTTACTTTTGCTCCCATTTGAACTACGTTGAATTAGTTAGATCCTTCCACACAGATTAAGAGAAGACTCAACTTAAGCTAAGCCTTAATCCAAACAAAGATATTGGACATTGTAAGTTTTGATATACCGAAATCAGATTCAAAGACGATGATGTGCACATGAAAGTGTCCTATCTAATGCAGTTAAACAACCTAATTTAAGAGAATTCCAAAAGTATTACTTCTTTTCAGCTCTAATACTTCTTCTGATGTTAATTTTTTTTCTCTTCTGTCTCTTCCTTTTTTGTACAGCTAGTAAAATCATGCAAGTGATGCAATTTGAAAAAGGAAACATGTAATCAGTAATCACAATTGTCAAGCAGATTAATTAAGTTTGCATCATAACACAAGAAATGTAACATGCATAAGAAGTAAATGGTTCGTAAGATTTTATAGTAAAACATATAGTTTATGTCTAATATAGGCATTACTGCTAGGCAATTTCAACTTCGATACACGTCACCTGCTTTACCTTTCAGCAAATTTCTCCATGATACGATCAATCTTTTGAGCTTCTCCAGGAAGTCTGAACCCTTTAAGAAACTCGCGTATTGCTGAATCAAACGTCATTCCGGAAAAGTCCATGGAGTCTACATAAGCGTGCATGACAGCAAGGGGAAATTCCTCATGTTGGCCCAAGTAGTCCCCAATCATAGCCTGAAAACTGTCTAGGTCAAACGGACAAACTCAACCTAAAATATTCACTTAAACAAAACAGTGTTCCACCTTATCCAAAGTTGGAGTGTTTCTTAGAAACTGTGCAATTGACACAGGATTACTTTCCACCAACTTATTTGATATCAGATACTCTATGCCCTTCACTGGCTTCCTGTTGAACTGCAATATAATAGTATTGTAAGTCCCTCTCCTCCTTAACCATGCCCTTCCTATACCAAGAACCGTAATAAGAATAGACAGTCAGATGTCAAGTAATAAAGATAACACTATCACCTCCAAGACAGCAGCTTCCAATGTAGATTTATGAGCCTTCACTTTTTCAAAGTTATTGGGCTCATCTTCTCTGGTTTTTGCGTCAGCAGATTCTCCAGTCATATCATATTCTTCAAGTGACTGACTGCTTTTATTCTTCCTAAGAGATTCTTTGCATAACTTCTCCCAATCAACCAAGGACTTTATCACACTAACAAGACACTGGAAAATTCCAAGAATCAGAGGTTATCCAGCATCTAGGCAAAATGCACATAGAATTTTGGTTTTCAAGAAGCAGCAGCCAATACATAAACCTACCTGAAGTGAAGAGCCTTTAATTAAAGTAGCCTGTGATAAAGCAACAGAATTTGGATCAGCGCTCTGAGTCCCTTGAGCAATTTTTGATAGTGTTGTGACCTACACATTAAGCCCAAAAATTCGTGTTATGTTCACAACAATTTTTTTCATTACATTCAACACACAAATATGAACCAAACGAAAAGGTACTAAATACCATGCGTTCAAACAAGTTGGGTGCCTCAAGATCACAGTCGTAGTTCACATACACATCAACTAGCATCTGTGGATCCTTGCAGACTTTCTCAAGCATTCTGCGAATCCATATGCAGTAGATTATTCAATACAAGAAAAGAATAATAAGGCAATGATACATAAATAGCAAAGCAATACATTCCAACTAACAGTAACATCTGATCAATCAGGATGTAACATTATTACCGAAGAACACTCATTTTTTGGTTAACGTCAGATCCATCCAAGCATCGTAACACTATCAATGGAAAGAATACACCAATTTCTCCCTGAAAATGTTTTGTCATAATAAATTTTTAAAAATGGACCAAACAAAGAAAAAAAGCAAATAACTACAAAGAAAAACTATCGTGATAGAACAACAGTAACAAACTGTCAAAATCATAGGCATACTTTAAGACTTTCCCTGAATCGCAACAAAAGCACTGAGAATATTCCTGTTGCATGCTGCCATAGAACAATACCACATCAGATGCTACCACAATAGAGTGAGGGTGGGGACAACCTGCATACTATTTGATAAATTGAGGAAGAAGATGAAAAACTAAATTCAGCAACCTGAAATATGACAGATGACTGTGAAACTGAAGCGCGTAACAAGGCATATGAAAGATATGCTTTTACTGAGTCAATGAAATGGAAGTTCTTCGTAAATGAATGGCTGACTCCCTCCAACAACCCCTGTAACAAACAAGCCACAAGCCCTCACATGATAAGCATACTTCTAGATCTAGTGATTCCCAGCATTGATGTCTTACATTACTATGTTGATAGTGTTAAAGGTTTAGTAATTTATGATGTATTATCAAGAAGAAATCAAGAACTTCAAAAAATATACCTGCAGAAGCTCTAGAGACAAAATCCGTGTCTTTGTGGTAACTTCATCACTATCTTCCTTCATGCCCATCTGACAATTATATCAGAAAAATACTATAAAGGCAACTCAAAAAAACATCAAGCTCTTAAGCAAATAATCCAAAACCAACCTTGCAAAGGGTGCGGAATACCAATAAAGCATCCCGTTGTCCAATGTCCATGCTCTCAAGGTCAATCCCTCTACAGGTGGCCATTGCAGTTTCAGAAAAATCACAATAATCTTAACAGACTAGAGAAGTTACTAGCCTACAAGGAAAAACTAGCGGTACCTTGTGATCTTTTTACCATCTTCAATGTGCACAGCTTTGTCAAGAACAGCTTCCAAACCCTATATAACATCAAAGTACAACCTTAGGACCACAGCAACAGAAAGGCACAGTCAATATACTTAGAACAGCATGCATTAACTACCATAGGTGTGAGCTACATAAGTAAGCCATTTTTCACTATTTTTCTGCTTCAAAACCAAGGAAAGGTATGCAACAGAGTCCAAAAGTGCACATATTTTTTGCTATCTTCAGTTTATTTTCTTCTTTTTACGATGAGAGGTGTGTGATCAAATAAATTTAAAAAATCATATTAAAGGTTAAACCTTGATATCAGCACCACCAGCTAGATTATGAAGCTCTTCAACAGATGCAAGAGAAGTCTCTTTGACCTGGTTAAGAGCACCTCTCAAAGTGATTGCTTCGTCATTTTTGTCAGCACTACTAGTTTCTTCGACTATTTCATTTGATTTCTCAGATGGAGCACTTTCTGTGTTCCCGGAAGAATTAGAAGAAATTGAAACCTGAGTTTGCTGCCCATATGATTAGATCAATATTAATTAGCATGAATAAGAAGAAAAAAAACTATTGCCAATAATAAGCAGAAATAGACATAATAAACATTCATACAGGACTAGTTTCCATTCTCCTGAATACAATACTGATCATCTGAGTTAACATTGCCTTTGAAGTAGCTTGATTTATAGGGCTTTTGCTGCACAGACAACCATGAAGAATTAGTTTAACTTCAAGTTAAAACTGTTCACATAGATTGTTGAAGTAAAGAACCTGTGAAGAGCAATATTGTAGCATATCCTGATAACTCCCAGCAAAGGTTCCCCATGTACTGCACTTACAGCAGGTATTTCAACAGTGAATAAGCAGCTTAACAAGAAAATTGGGAAAAGAAGAATCATAAATCCACAAAAACTTGAAAAATACATGTGGTGGCATTTGCATGCATAATTAGATACTAATCATGCCTATCCACAAACATCAGGTTTGGCCTATGCTCATATAAATAATTTAGAAGAGAGACTGCAACTTTATCAAGCGCAATAATATAAAATCCAACCATACTGACCAACAAGCCACAATAAGAAGTACAATGGCTAAGTTTGCCGCCGGAGAAAAGTTTCACCTCCAACAGGGCAATAGACAATAATTAGGAAACACCACTTCAACTCCTAAATGACTCTCTAATGTGATCATGGTCAGAGAACACAACAGCATCTTATTTGGAAGACTAAAGATTAAAGTATTGACCATGACCTACAGACAAATACATCTTTTTTCGCGCCTATCAAGCCACCTGCTATTCATACGTCTTTATCTTGGCAGGTCACAGGTACGCTTGTAACTTGCATTTATCTCAGTATGTATTACCTTGAAACTGGACATACCAACTTATTAAGAAACTATAAATTCTTCCAGCTGTTTACCATTCTCCTGACTTCGTTTAGACCTTCGAATTCCTTTGCTGATTGATAACCTCCTCAAAATTATCAAAGTTTGCAACCTAGGTCTGCCATTTTCTTCTGTTGAAGTGTTCTCAAATCCATAGGTTCGAAACAATGCCATTATTCCTTTTAAAACAACCTTCCATTGTGGACAATCTGCTGTGCTTATCCTTTTAATCCTATCACTAAAGCCCATATATGCTGTACACATACAGACAGATGTGCTCACATCTATACATACATACATAAAGGAGATCACTCTTAGTAATCAACATTGCCAGCAGAGAGCAATACCTCTGAACTTTGTAGATGCTACTGCTGTCAGAAGTACCTTTAACACTTGTAGAATTGTGCTGCAGATGGTCATCAAAAACTCAACAGAAAAGAAAAGAGAATGTATCATGAAATGAAAAGTACTTCAGAACAGATACCTATCAGGGGCTGAATTATCAATGCATGCGCAGACCATATTTAGAATGTCTGTAAACAATGGGACATTTTTACCCCCCTCTAAGCCAGGATCTCCCTCCAGATGATCATATGCAATGAGTTTCTGCACTTATAGAAGTAGATGAAAGGAATTAGCTGTACCATACAACAACAGTGATGGCAATTGTTTCTAGAATAACTACTCGGTTTTGAGAAAGACTTGGGCTTTCACTGCCCACCATAAGGATCTGGTGCAAAGTAAACTTTCTATGAATTAATAACAATAACGCAAATCACATACATGAAGACAATCCAATGCAAGGTCAAGAATTTTTAAGTTCTTCGTTTCAAATGCAAGACGGAGTGGACTCAAAACAAGCTCTGCTTCTGCTGCTTTTAAGGTGCACCCCGCATTAGCTAATGCAGTTGTTATATTTCCCATGCCTACTGGTTTACCAACATGCTGCACATCTCCAGAAGCCTGTAGATCTGTTTGTGACTCGTCTGATTGCACTTTCACAGCTCCATTGTCAGATTCAAGTGAACTGCAAACTCCAATAGATTTACAAAGGAATGATATCAGAGGAAATTACATGTTAATGTTACCATCAAAAACAGTTGCCGTCGTTACTTCAGTAAAGTTCATAAAAACTGTGCAAAAATTGATAACCAAAGATGTATGTATACTTCAAAATCCATATCAACCCAATTATTGAGTTACTTCAAGATACAACCAAGAGTTCGCAAAAGCTAAGACTATATTTCAGAGTCTGCTAGAACAAACTTAGTTGCATCGACACATGACAAAACCTGGCCTACTAATTCACAGAATTAAGTAGTAAACAATGCCAAACATGTGAAAGTCAACACAAGTGTGCAGAGAACACCTTGTGAGTGGAGAAAAAAAAGCAATTACTCAAGACAGAAACTGCAGGAATCAATTTGGAGATTGTTTTCTCTTCTGTAAGGATAATATGAACTCAAATTTTGAATAAAGCGGAGCTGTTGGCAAAACTTCTTTTAATAAACACTGTAAGCTAAAATGTAGAATAAACAGCATGAAGTTAAAATGTTTCAGAGACAATTCTAAATGAACAAAATGTTACAGAAATGATAACTTCCTTGGCTCAGGAAAATAAGGACAAATAATGATCATTGTTACATGTGTCCTACTACCATAACCATTTCCCATTAACAGGTGAACATGAATCTATACATTAAAAAGAATGATAAATAGCACAAAAGTTCCACAAATACAAACCTGCCATCTTCACCCGATGGTGCTGCTTGATTTGTCTCATTGGAGATGGGCCGCTGATTAACCTCCTTTGTAGCGTCTGAAGCAACACGAAAAAACAAAGAAGCAAGCAAGAAAATAAATCGTAATCATCCAGCAACATTATGGTATCAAATGGACACAAAAATAGAAGGCACACATAAATCAAAGGTTATAAAGTACATAATTTAACAACAGTAAAAACACAGGCGCTCTTAGTCGCTAATCGCTATAAAGAATAAGAACATGACTAGACTTCATTCAAAGCCAAAAGCATGTTAACTCAAAGATTCTCTGATTGATCTATGTTCACATTGTCAAATTGGCTCTAATTTCACTAAGCACAAATTCAACGCCACGGTCACAACAATCGCAAATCACAAAGTGGCATCACTTCACACTCAAATGAGCTAAAAGGAAACACTTGATTCGAAGCAACTGAATTCGAAAAAAAAAACTGAAAAAGTGCAAAGAGAAGAAATCACTAACCAATGTAAGCTTGAATGACCATCTGAAGATCCGGATACTTCTTGCCAGAACACTCCTTGAGCATCGACTCGAATGCTCGGCTCACGAAACCTCCCGCAGCCATTTCTTGCGATTCTCTCACGAACTCGAATCAAGACTGCTACTTAGGGTTACTGAATTCGGAACAAAACAAAAAAGAAGCACCAAATTTAGAAATGAGAAACGGATCAGACGCCGATTGGATAGAGCTAAATTGAAATCGAAGGAAATGGAGAGTGTGCTAAGAAAACAGAAGAATTGCACCTTCGTATTGAAATTGAGGACTCCAGATCTAGAATTTGATAACCGATAGTGACTCGGTAGATCAGATCTCTCTCTTTTTTTTTTTTTTCTTCACTTCAAACGCCGAGTCCGGACAATGCCCGGATTTTATTGCCGATGAAGGCCCTTTACGCTTAACTTATTTAAGTGACAAGTTGAAGTATTATAAAAATTGGATTGTTTACTTTAAGCTACCAATTTCAATTTGTTTACTTGGAAATTTCTCATCTTTGGTTCGATCGAACCCTAAGTAATTTTAATTGCGGGAATTATTTCATTCTATGGACCTCTGTACAGCAATCCTACCCGACCCGATACCTAATTATATCCAATGGATCCAATCCAATGCGATGAAACCCAACCCATATCCTATACGCACCTGATTTTTGTTTTTGGAAATTTCAGTTTCAGCTGAAAAGTAATGTTAATTACGGAATGGCATATTATTTGTTTAGTTTTGCATTTTGCCCCTTTTGGGAATCCCCTTTTACAGGATATTTTGAGTCTGGGCCAACTTCGACCCAATTGTTACAAAGTTTCAAGTCCAACCTAAAATGTTATTCAGTTGGATAAAAGTTTGCAATTAAATCATACTATTTTTTATTTAATTTCTATTAAAATTAGTCAGTATCATCATCATTCAATTGCAGACGTAAGATTTAAGAAGGTCCAATAATATGCAGCCTTATTTTCATCTCGTAAAAAAGTAGTTTCACATGTCATGAAAATTGTACAAAATGATAAATGCTCTGTTTCTTTTGTGGGATCTATTGTGTGTACGTCAACAAGAAAACAAAACATTCTTAACGTTCTCGATAACGGAAAAGGTAAAATCTTTCTTACAACATCTGGTTCTATCAGATTCTGCTGGGCTGGACGTTGCTATTCGGATCCATGATCTTGTGAGATTCTGGTTGCTGAATACCTGCAAGACAAGCAAGGCACGCCGGGGGTTGTTTTCCAGAAGGCCCCTCCGACGCTCAAGTTAGTCTTTTTGAGAAGGTTTTTGTCACTGAGAATAGAGAAAGCTAGGATTGTATTGCCGTACCTGTATCATGGCGAAATAGTACCTTATAAATGGGATAGATGCTAAGTTTAGGTCTCTACATTTGCATGGGGGACTAACACCTGCGAATGGGCTTCGGACGTATGGACCTAGACTTGGGCCTAGGCCTAGCACAGCCGACCCAACCAACGTCTATTCTAATTAGTAATGGCTTACCATATTTGTTGTTAAGCGTATGGTACTCTTTGCTCTCACTTGTTGTCGTGTGTTACTTTTTGCTATGTTCCTCTTAGATAGCGTCTTCGTCAGTGTCGTTGCTCTGTGTCCCCATTGTTGTGATTCCTTTCATGTGGTGGAGAGTTGAAAATGAAGACGTGACCTATAAATGATAAACCATTTGGCATCGATAATAACTCTGCTGTCCTGACAATATCTGGTAAGAACTCTGCTTATAAGTCCTTTGAATCATGTTTTAAGGTCATTTATTGGTAAGTTTGTTGTGGGTAAAAATTTGAAAGCTTGACGTTTCTTTATTATCACACTTTGTGGTGTTATTATTATTACTATTATTATTATTATTATTATTATTATTTAATTTTCATTTTAGTATTTTTTTTACCGATTATTATATTCATTATATTGTTTTTGTCTGTTTTTTTACGTTTTTTACCTGCATCACTATTATCCTATAACATCTGCATGTGGGTCTACTGAAAACAGTCTCTCTACAATTTAAGAGTAAAGCTGCGTACTATCAGGCTTCCCAAACCCTACTTCATTGCGAAATGTCGGAGTATGATGATGATAAATGGATGTATAGACATATCTAATAAATAATGTCAAATAAGTAAATAAATAAATCAAATAAATGTAAAAAAATTAAGAACAATACGACTAAATATAAAAATACAACATAATATAACTAAGTATTAATACTTATTTTTTATTAAAATTAGATAGAACGGAATTCAATTCAAGTTAGATCATTACCATACAAGGGAAACAATTTGAAATAAATATTTTCTTCAATAAAAATATAAAATAAAAGTACACAAGTTGTAATTGCCATAACATATATGTTAATTGTATGTACACAACTATTAAGCTTAATTGATCCTCCCGCTAATCACCCTAGATTCTCACGGGACCACCAGTTGTACATGATGACCCATTGAAAAAAAGAATGAACAGAACTGCCGTGGACGACGGTGGTCACATCAATAAATCATCACCAAAAAGGTACAGAATTCTCTCAACGGCCCAACTAGGCTCAGACCTACTCCATGCTAGGCTCTGCGAATCAGTCAACAAAGGCGCTCTACAGAGAGGACAAGTGTTGTGGTTCTCGTCAACGTGATCAACCCATCGATCAATGCACTCTTTGTGGAATACGTGGCGGCAGTTCCTTAACTCTCTGATCTCATCACGCACACCCAAGGGGTTCAAGCACACAGCGCACGTGTCACAAACCCCTGAGACTCTGTCCGTGATATCACCGTAGGTGGCCAACGTGAGACTCTCTCTGATCAGCTGCGACGACGGCGAGGACGGATGCGGGGGCGCGACGTCTCTTGCAGTGGATGATGACAAATGGGCTGTGTTCCACAACCTGAGAGCCCATGCTAAGGCCCACCTCAAAACCGCTATCAGAAGAGCTGCTTTGTAGAGAAGATGAGTGACTATCAAGCTTGAGTCTTCTACAAAGAAACCCATAGTGGACAACTTAGCAAAAGTGAGGGTTCTACGGGTGATTTGGGAGACAACTAGAAAAGCAGGAATTTGGAAGAAGAAGAAGAAGAGAGGAAAGGAGGAGGATCACTGGAGGATATGGGTTGTTTATAAAGCCTTAGATGGGGTTGTGGACCATATTTGCTTAGTGATTAGCTGTAAGTATATGCTTTGTTAGGTGTCTTATTATAGGTATAAAGGGTCACTACCCTCTATTATCATGAAATTGAAGTCTGTTCCTTTATCATGCTTTCTTTTTCATACAGTGATGGATTTCAACAAGGGATATGATAAAGTTGGAAAGAAGCAAAGTTAAAGTAGAGGCACCTAAGCAACTGGTCAGGTGGGAAAAGGAGAGAGAATGTCTGGCGACCTTCAGCTTGACGCAATTAGGAGCTTAATTACCTATTCCTAAGGGAAAATCTCTATGGTCTATACAAGTCAACAACCTAAGATTATAGGTATGAGTTATAATAATTCCTAATAATTAGTAAATTGACGTTATTTTGTTGGAATTCTGCACGTGTTTAGTCTACAAATTTTGCTCCTATCTTACCAGTTTTCATGGCTCTTACGTCACTTTGTCTCGAACTAATCCGTTTACGGCTTTACGCCCTTTTGATGCTCAAGAAAAGAAGAACAACCAAAAGAGGATTGCATCATCTAGGTCGGTCGTAATTCCAAAAGCTAAAAGCAGCAAATAGAGACACATGAACGAGCCCGTTACACATGTAAATCCCACTATCCGACTCAGATCCCACAAAACACGATTATTCAAATCGAGAACTGGGAATTGTCAAGACAGGGTTGGGATCGGTTTGGCCTTAAAAAAGTAATCAGGCAGATATTTTTGTAACCAAAAGCTGGTCAATACACCTCAGAAACCATCATCTTTCGGTCAATTACAAAATGTTTTAGACCTATAAAGGAAAACAACCCAGAAGCCACCAAGCAATGGTGTCATTACCTATCGCTTCATAGTGGAACTTTTCTTGAGGGTGACGAGAGTTCTATTATAGACATTCCATCTCTATAATTACCAAGTCCCAAGTTGAAGGTATCACTTATGGAAATAACACAATTGTGTATATAATATATTGTACAAAACCGCGTTGCACTTCAATCGAAATAATTTCTTCAGGGAAATAGACAACTTGCAGAGGTGGGGAGAAAGTATAAGTTGTTGCACTGTAACTTGCTGTAAAGCATTAGCAAAGAGGTCCTGCTATCCACCTTCTTCCATTTTGTTTTTCATCTTGTACTGCAAGGTTACAGGAGCACAGTCCAATGGTGTTTCCCCTAGAAAAAGAAAAGTAGATAAAGCAAAAGTAAGGCCATCGAATTTTTAACTGCTAGATATGATAGCAGAACCTCCATTGACAACCCAAAAATAAATCGACCCTCCACTCATCGTCATGAAACTTATGCTCAGATGAATGGATAAGCTTGCTAACTGTACTTTAAATCCTCTATGTCAGATAATGAAAGCAGTGTTTCTTTAGGTGGTGTACATGTTTATCCATTGAAATATCTCCAGGCATGCCTTCTGCATGTCTATCCATTGCCTCCATTAAACCCAACTACTTAATGACACTGAAGGGCATAAATAGACACCATGAGCAGATCGAAGTCTAGGTACCTTGCGCATTCTTGTAGTCCAAGCTTGCTCCAGATTCCATGAGTGTAAAAGCTATCTCGGTTCGATTAAACAGTGCAGCCTAGAAGCAATCAATCTTCTGATTAGGGTTGCATGTTTCAGTAAGCAAATTCAATATGTCAAAGTTTGTGTTTGAAAAATGTTGAGAAGACAGAATTACTACCAGATGTAGCAACGACATCCCTTGCCTGTCACGATAATTTGCATCCACACCCTGCAAACAGAATGAAGCTCAATTCTATTGAATGATAATAATTAGTGTTGAAGATAGTAAATACCTCACTTAGGAGCTTCTTAACTGCAACAATGTCGTCATTCTTTATAGCTTCCCTTAAACCCTGAGTTTAGATCTCATTAAACAAATACTAATAAAAAAGAGATAAAGTCAAGTAGGACAAGACAATTGTCTACGGAAGGTTTGAGCCGTCAGAACTATGTCATGTATAATACCTCCCCGTTAACTTCATAATCCTTCTTATATTTATCATCGGTGTCACTGGTCATTTGGCTATGGTTGAAAATAGAACTGCAGATCATGCACAGCCACATAAGAAAGTCAGGATAAGGGCACAAATTGTGAACCATTCTCAATAAGCTAGCTGCTCATATCCAAACATTAAGAAATGACAAGCATCAAATAACAATTATATGACATAGTGTACGGGATAAATCTGATGGGAATGTGTGAACAAAAGTAAGAATAGGAACTGAAGGAAGGATTAATCAAGACTGAAATGAAATACTTGCAGACAACTTTTCCGGTAAAAATTATTATGGAAGTTGACCACAAAAATGTAAGTAGAAATCAATCTAGTTCTATGGTAAACAACTACAACCCCAGCAAGAGCACAATACATTTAATTTGTTCTTTTTAACATAAGTTGGTCTTTATCCATTACATAAGTAGTTCAGGTCCCGAAGCAGTTTACTAAGACTTATTTAGACTTGTGAACAAGCCTATGAGAGGAAGAAGGGCTGTGATATGAGAAAAGAAACTGTGTTCTCGAACTTGTACTGAAGTCTGCTGAGATATTTGTACAGGTCAATGTTCGTTTTAATAATGGATAACATAAAAATATGGAAATTTGCCCCTCAGCTCTTTTGTCGATGAATGTAAACTGGTTCTTAGGAGCTAGATTTGATCTTCGATGCACTCATAGTAGATTGAACTTGAACATGCAATTTTCAATAAACCAAACATGAAAAGGGAAAGAATGGATGGATCTCTAGAGCATGAAGTATTTTCATGCTTTAACAAGTACTGTTTGATAAGGCCATATATATACTATGTGAAAAAGAAAAACAATTACATATCAATCAAAAACTGCATTATATGGAAAAGAAATATAGGAAATTAGATCAAAATGCACCTAGGTTTACTGTTGGATGTAGAACCCCTGTTCTTTGGTATGCCATCTGTTCTTCTTGGTTTCAGATTTGGCTGAGAAGTCGAAGGTATCCTTGTCTGCTAGGAAATAAGAAGACAATGTACACGAACATGAGAATTGTGTTTATATAGGGAATAGAAAAGAAAGAAAGCCAACATGAGTGGTGCTTTGATGAGCCATTTTATGAGCTTTGTACCTGTGGGGGAGGTGGATCAGCAGTTGTGACTGGAGCCACACAGATGCACAAAGGCATCCCGCACTTGCACTCTATAACACTGGCACTAGAAGGGTTATGTTGTACAGTTGTCTCTGCTTTTGCATGTACTTCAGTACCAATATCTAGTCTGGAGACTTCATCTGTTATAACATCAACTCCATCTGAAGATGACTGTGGTTCAACTTTTCCTGATCTGTGTTGGTGCATATTTACACAAATCATTACAAACTCCACAAGTGAAAATAAACAGTATTTATATTAATGAAAGAAATTAATAGAAATAAAATGGATAAAGAGCCTCTTTAGCTAAGCAACGGACCATTCAAACAATAAACAAGAAAGATATAGTTACGAAACTCCAGAGTCATACTCGTGGATGTCCTCTCTAGTTAGGAGAAGCAAGGAATACTGTTAAACAAATGAATAAGAAAGACATGGTTGCTGAAGTCCACTGTCATACTCATGGATTTCCAACTGAAAAAAGCCGCTAAATCAGCTCTGAATTACTCACGAACATGACCAAGAGCAAACCATTGTGGGAAAAAGCTCAGCAGCCTCTCTTAAATATAAGAACTTGTCAATAAACCTATTCTAGTCTTTATCTTAACTCGTCAAGATCAACAGAGGAGTAATTTACCGAGAAGAACCATTAAAACAGTCTGCACAAACTCTAACATTGGAGTAGATGCCAAATTGTGGTAGAGCCTGAATTTGGTAAACAAACGCGTATAGATTCAGAGACCTGCTCAATCTGCGATTATCATTGCTCAAACACAAAATTTCAAGGCAATAAAGAAAATCCGAACCATTTGACTCGCGGAATGCTCGTGGCACAAAGTCCTTCCACAACACCGGCAATGATGCTGCAAAACCAGAAGAAAAGAATAACTAATCTTACTCATCCGTTCCATAAACGAATGGAACGATATTTCCTAGATACACCAAGTTCAACTATAATACTGGATCAGATCCCGTTTGATAGCTTCGAGTCCG
Organism: Erythroxylum citrifolium; assembly: GCA_026284465.1. Taxonomy (NCBI): domain Eukaryota; kingdom Viridiplantae; phylum Streptophyta; class Magnoliopsida; order Malpighiales; family Erythroxylaceae; genus Erythroxylum; species Erythroxylum citrifolium. Next base: position 30,476,937 of record JANKOE010000008.1, on the reverse strand, counting down.
ATAAGACACACATCAAACAGTTCGAGATCGATGCAAAACCTAACTTCAATGTCAATTCCATGTGATTTCTTGATCTGATCGCCTTATACAACAGGAACACAATCAGAAAAGAGACAGAGAGCAAGAGTGTGAAATTACCCGGCGGCGAAAGGTGTTGAAACTGCATTTACAGACGTCGCAGCGGGCGGCCTCCTGGAACGACGGCGGTTCCAACGACATTTCTTCTCTTGCGGTAGACTTCTGTTGGACTCCGATTCACGTTGGGCTCCGGGCTTCAGCGTTCCGTTTCTGATCTCAGATTTTGCCGAAGACGACGAGAGACTGGGGACCTTTCTACTAGTGGCTTCATCGGTGCTCTGACTATCTCGACGAAACGACGTAGCATAACCATATATCATTCAGTGCACCGTAGCGTAGTGACCCGCATGGAATCCTAACCGATCAAAACGTTGAATTAGAATTTTAATTTTCTGTCCAATATTATAGTGTCTTATTCTGTCTCATAAATCTCATTCATTTATTAATATGAGTTCTGCGTTAGTTCCGTATAAATAAACACAGAATTCGTATAAATAAATAGCTAAAATTTATAAAACATAATAAGACATCATAATATTAGACAGAATATTTCGTCCCGTTGAATTATTAATCATCTTAGCAGGCAGAATAATCATCAGACAAGTAATGGCTTATGTTTTGTTCCACTAAAATTAAATAATCAAACTCCAAAAAATATTGCTTTAAATTGTGACTTTTTGTAGTGAACTGAATAGCTCTAAATGTTAAAGTATTCATATCACAATGTTAATGTTATTATTCATTCTCAAATATAATTTAGGTTAGCACAATTTAACCTCTGAAATTATTTGACATCAATGTTCTAATGAAAAACTAAAAATGCATTTTAAATTTTATTATTGACAATAGAATATAAAATAAACCCTAGCATTTCCAAATATTCAAATTAAATATTAACGTTTTAAAAACATTTAAAATAGATTCCAAACGAATGAAAATTTTAACAGAATTAATTTTCTACCGATTAAAAGATATGTCAATAATTTTTTTTGTAAATAAAAAGTTGATAATAATGTCACTTAGATTGACATATATAATACTAAATTTCATTATCTCATGATAAGTAAGACTCAATATTTGAAATATATAATAATAGGTTTTTTTTAAGGAGGAATCGACACTTGTTATCCTTTGAATGCGCACAGGATAAATCTTATAATTGACGTAATAGCCTGTAAATCACGTCAATCGGGTACTCCGCATTAGGCAAGCCCTTTATGACGAGCTTGATTGAAAGAGCTTGACCTTTTAGCCCCATGTCTTCCACTTCACCAACTTGACCACCCCTATAGGTCCCTATTGTTTCATAGTAGTGGATAGGGATGGCAGTGGGTTTTTAACTCGATTAATATCCGCACTACCCGACCCAATGGATTTGAATATGAATAGTAAATTTAAAAACCGATAGATATGGATATGGATATAGGTTGAGTCATAAAAAATAGATATGGATATGGGTAGAGTAAAACCCGAACCATGGATACCCATATCTTACCCGTTTTTTATTAACTCTATTTTTTATTTTTTCTTGAATATTTATGGTTAAATATAATCAAATTTTAAAATTTTATACGAATAAACAACTTTAAAATCTCCACTTTACTCCTCAGTACTCACATTTTTCATCATATTTTATTTTCTTATAGGATTATAATAATGCAAATGATATGAAGATGGAGTTTTTAATGTTGTGGAGTTTACGCAAAGACAATTTGAAGCTATAGTTATTTCAATCTTTGTTCCAGTTCTAAATTGTGAAAAATGTATGTTGTCTTTGCACTAAATATTATTATTTTTATTATTCCAATTTTATGATTTTTTAATACATACAAATCAAAATTTTAACTTATTATTATTAAAGTAATTTTGATTTGGAGCGTTCGCAAAAATCTATTCTTTATATTTTCTATTTAGAAGTTATATTTTTATATGCTATACAACCCGATGGATATCCAAAAACCCGAACAACCCAATAGATTTGGATATGGGTAGTAAATCGTAAAAACCGATAGATATGGATATGGATATGAGTTGAGTCATAAAAAAAAATATGGATATGGGTAGTAGAGTAAAACCTGAATCGAACCCTACCTATTGCCATCCCTAAATGTGCATATGTGCTTGTGCAATCCCCATTTTTAATTTTCTTTGTTTTAAACCTTTATTTTTTTCAAATTAATTTAGATTAAGATTAATCTAGTTTAAATTTTCAATAAATCTAGAAAAGTATTTTTGTAATTATTTGAAATTTGTTTTCAAAATAGATTAAATTTTATTAAGAATATTTTTAGTATTTAACATAGGTTTTCAGAGTTAAATTATTAAATTAAATTATTTATCAAAATAATAACTAAAATTAAGTAAAATTTGAAGAGTTATCTTTCATAATTTGTTCATATCAAATATAATTAGTATATAATGAATTATATTAATTATAATGAGACTTTATTTTTAAAATTAAATTAATTATTTTTAATTATATTAATATTAATTATTAAATTTATTCATAATTAAAATTTTAAAATTTGTTTTTAGAATTAAATTAATTTGATTTCAATCAAATTAGAATTAGGAAGTAATTAGTCTTCTATAAAATTAGGAAAATTATTTTCTTAAGTAATTAAGAAAGATGTTTTTTAATAAGAAATATTTCTTTTAATTTCATTAAAATAAGTTAAGTTTGTTATTTTTTTGAGAGTTATTATTCTATTTTATTTAAAACTTGTTTCTTTCTAATTTGAAAAATAAGTTTTCTTGATTGATTAAAAGGATATTTTTCTTGATTAAATTTTAAAAATATTTTCCTAATTTATAATAATTATTTTCTAATTAATTAAGAAATTCCTCTCTAAATAAATAATTTAGATGACTTTTTAAATTAAATTGAAAAGATTTTACTTAATTTTAAAAGTAGTTTCCTTTTGATATAAGAAAATGGTTTTCTAATTAATGAAAAGTTATTTCTAATTAGACTAAAAATGGTTTTCTAATTAGAATACCTTACTTGTTAAATTTAAAAAGGAAATTTCTATAATTTATAATAAGTAATAAAATTAATTTATTGAAAATAATTTTTAATATTGTTAAAAGATTCAAGATTAATGGAAATAGTTTTTAATTTAATTTGAAAATTATTTTCAACTCAAATTGAACATAACATTTATTTTAAATAGGAATTTAATTTTTTTAACAAGCAATAGTTTAATCTAATTATACTATCCAAATAATTTGAATTTTAATTTAGATCATGAAGATTATATCAATAATTAGAATCAAACAATGGTTGATTTTATATGAATATGATTTGATTATTTTTTTCATATTGAATTACACGTGTGATATATTTTATATACATATTGAACTACATCTTTATATGCATGTAATTTATGGTTAATGATACCATTTAAAAATCAAATACCATTGTTACTTTCCTTTGTTATAAGAAAAAACTAAATTTTATTTATTGTTAGGATTATTGAGTAAACTTAAGGTTGGTTAAATCTGAATATATTTACTATTATATCAAGGAAAAAATGTAATTTAAACCTCAAGGTTTTTAACATAATACAAATTGAAACTTAACGTTTCTGAGCATTCAAGTTCAACCATAACATTTTTAAAAATATTCAAAATAAATGCTCAATGGATAAAAAATTTAACAGGCTTAAATTATTATCAATTATGACATGGCAAATTATATATTTTTTAAAAATATATTGGTAGACCTTAGTACCATGTTTAAGCCACATTATATCATGTAGGCCCTATTACCAAATTTAAATAAATAAATAAATGAAAAGTATTGATTTATTTTTTAAAGCTATTGGTTGGCTACGTCATTAGCCTACATTTGGCAATAGGGTCTACCAACATAGTTTTTAAAAACTGAAAATGAAATGGCATTTAATTGAGAAGTTTAAATCCTTTAAATTTTACCTCCATTGAGGGCTTATTTCGAATGTTTTAAAAATGTTAGGATTGAACTTGAATACTAAAAAATGTTAAAGTTCAAGTTATGTTTCGATGAAAACCTTGAGGTTGAAATTGCACTTTTGGACTTTATAACATTAGGTCTTATTTAACTAATTTTGTGTAATTTAGATGAGTAAACACTTGATCATATAAATTTAAGTGCAGGGTTAAGAAACGATATATTTTAGTAAGGAATTGCCACCTAACGGATCTAGAAATCTCATGAGATGTGATTGATAAATATGTTACTTACCTAATTTAAGTTTAGTTGGTTTATCGAGCAAACTTAAAATTAATTAAATTTGAATGAGATCTTAGTCCACTAGAGGGATTAGACTACTTTTTTCAAAATAGTAATAGGGCCATTATTTTGAATAAAATAATAAAAGTAGCCAATATATAATTGTAGTCCTACTTTTATTCGATTGTCATAGTATATTAGCTATTACTTGCTTTTCTTACATTTATATTTTATTATGTGTAGAAAACTACCACTATTTAGTATAACTGATACTAAGTATTAAAAAACCAAATTTCTTGGACATATGTTTGGTTTAATGTTATGCCAAAATGAGCCATAAAAATAACTAGGCTACTCTACTCACAAGTATACGAGGTGGTTGTAGTTAATTATTCTCCGCATGCTTAGCCAAAATTAACAAGTAATTCAACTCAAAGACTCTTAACAAGTGTGATAGATACTCACTCCACTCTCCATCCTCTCAAGCATTCAAAGGTGGGATATATTCACTCATCGTTCATTTCATGTAAGGCATCTACCATAAGCTTGCTTACCAATCCAATCTCCACCACTCATATCAAATACAAACATCAATCTAAAGGTCTTTAGTTTGGTTGTAATGGAGCCAGGCTAAGGGTAGGAAAAAGAAAAATCACAGTTTAAAACCACATAACAAATTGAGCATTTAAAATAATACATTACAATGAAAACTAAAACACTCAATTCTTTCCTCTCAATAAACAAGATTAGCACTCCCCACCCCTCTCTCTCTCCCCTTTTTGTTTATATCGCTCATCTTTCTTTTCATTTTTCTTGTTATCTTCTATTCCCTCCTTCTTTTCTATTTCTTTTCTTCTTCTTTTTTTCTTTTTTTATTTATAACAATGAGATCAATTTAGAAGAAGTAAAATTTAGATGAGAGATACAAATTATTACAACTATACCCATTCCTAACTAAAAAACCAACTATATCCTATGATTCCCCCACACTTACTCAAGCAATTATTCCCTAAACTCAATCATACCCATTCAAATGCTCAATTCGTCCTTATGGTAGGTATGATGAAAAAGTTAAATAATCAAGGTTAAGGCTCATATTTTGGGTTTAAAGAAGAAATGGTTCATGTCAAGCTCAAATGGGGTTCACTAAGGGTAAAATTACGATGGATGTTTAAGCAAAAAGGGTATATCCTAATTGCCTTCATCATGTCATTGTTTGTGTAAGACTGTGTAATCTTGACTAGTATTTGCAAGTAAGTTCTAGAGTTCCTTAATCATGAAAGAACACTCTCAGCAAAGAATACTTGAATTTGGTGTTAAATATTTCAAAAGGCTCAAATTCTTACCAAATGAAAAGTGTCATTCATTTATCACATCAAGCTAATGTCCTTTTAATCGAAATCCAAGTCAATCAGACTAAGCATACAAGTATACTTATTCACTTATATTATGCATTTCTAAACCTGATTAAGTTTATTTAATGATCATGCATCTCTAACTATTAAATGGGAAAATAAACACATAACACACAAATAAAAATATTTTTTAATTAAACTCCCCCAACTTAAATATCACACTGTTCCTAATGTGATATAAAAGGTAAACGAGGAATCTAAGACAAAAAATAAGATGAAAAAGGATAAGCATTGAAACTAAAAGAAATTAAACTAACAAGTAGTAAAAATAATAAAAAGAATAGGGATAGAAATATGATACGAAAGTGTGGATGGTGGTTGCGTTGATGTGGAGTGGAGCATGACAATACGCATGGCGTCCTACATTTAGGAGTGGAGAACAATTATGAGGAAGACAAATAGAATAGATTGAGAAGTAGGCTTGTGCACACAAAGCAAACAGATTAAGTCGAGTTTCATTAAAAAGGAATAACAAATAAATAATTGAAAAACAAAACAGAAATTTTATGGTTTGCCTCTCATTTAACGCTTCTTTAATGTCTTTTAGCTAGACACCTCAACCGTCATGCTTAAGGTGGGTTGCTCAAAGTGATTGATTCCACTGTGTTATTCCTTTTATTGGGATTTTTCTCCAATAATTTTTCAATCTCTCCCTTAGTTGCATCGTCTAGCAATTAACAACACTTGTCAATTTCTTTCACCAAGCCCAGCTTGTTTTCTTCTTCTTCTTCTTCTTGCAATGCAAAAACAAGGTCTGTAGAATTAAATTGATCAACAAGAGAGCATTCTTCATAAACAATAGTAGAAGGAATGTGTTTAACATTAAAGATTGAAAATTCTACCGTTTTTCCCAAAACAGTCATGCTCAGCTTCTTGTTCTTCTCATCAATCAAGGTATTTTATGGTAGTGGCCATAAAAGATCCCCTTAAGAGTATAGTGTGCTCCTTCCTTTGCTTTTTAACCTCCCCCATACCTAAGTTCACAAAGTCTACAGGGACAATCAATCCTCTAACCTTCACTGACACATCATCCATTATTCCTTTCGAATAACGGATTGACCTTTCAGCTAATTGTAAGCACATATTGGTAGGTCTTAACTATCCTATATCTAGTTTCTCATAAATAGAGTGAGGCATGAGGTTTATATTTACTCTAAGGTCAAGCATACCTTTAACCTCATCCCCATTACCCATTGATACTTTCGTAATAAAACTCCCTGGATTTTTCATTTTTAGGGGTAATTGATACTGAAGAACTGCACTCACAACTTTCAAAACTATCACCTTCTCATAGGCTCAAACTTTCATTTCTTGGTGCTTCGTTCCTTGAAGAACTTCACATAAATTGGAATATTCCTAATCATGTCTAACAAGGGAAAATTAATGTTAACCTTAGAAAGCATGTTATATAAGTATGAAAACTACTCATCTTGTTTCGATTCCTTAAGACGAATTGGATACAAAATTGGTGGTCTATAAGGATCTATTGCTTTATGCAATTTGTTTCCTTCATTGTCCTTGGTGTTGTGCTTAAGTTTTTCACTTTTTTTAATGTGACTAGAATAGTCATGCCCATTGCTTACCTCCTTCTGCTCATCTTTTTCTCTTATAAGGCTCTCCTCTCTTGATTAGTAGCATCAGACAGATTAGGAAGAATCTCAATGTGATTATAAATTACCCTTCCACTTCTTAAAAAAATAATTACTTGCGCTTGCTCAAGTTAACTAGGCAGCTTTCCCTTTTGATTGTTGTGAATTTAAGCAGTGAGTTGCCCTAGTTGGATCTCAATCCTCTTCGCAGATGCCTTCAAGGAAGCAAATCTTTTATTATTGTTTCTTGATTTCAAGTAGTTATTTGAATAAATGCATTCAGGCTTCCCTCTAAAGAAGACTTGCTCGGTGGGTTTTGAATTGAGGATTTCCCTTGGAAAAAATTTGGCCTCTGAAAATTTTGGTATTATGGTTGGGGTTGTACGGGTGTATTGTTGGTCTTCCATAAAAAATTGGAGTGGTTTCTCCATCCAAGGTTATAGGTGTTTCAATATGGATCATTCCGCTCCCTTGGTTGAAAACCGTTAAGTGAGTTCATTTGTTCTTTCTTATTTGCAAAAGTTTCATAAGAGTACAAACAAACATTAGCTCTATGACCACAAGTTTTACATATACCACATACCTCTTAATTTGGAACGTTTTAGGGTAGTCTTATAGTTAGCATCGTCATATGCTTTATTAACTAAGCTAACTGCATAGCCATTTCTTGACTCGAGCTCACTTCATAAACTCCAGCTCCTCTTTCTCTCACGCTCTTTTGTTGAAAATTTTCCTCCAACATTTCAAAGATTTCATACGTTTCTTAAGTTGTCTTCTCTCCCACAGCTCCTCCTGTTGCATTGCCCACTGTGTACTAACACTGTTGTGTCAATCCATCATAAAAGAATTGGTTTTGCACATGAAGTAGAAAATGATGGTGTGGACATTAGATTAGTAAGAGTTTGAAATGTTCCCACATCTCATGGAATGGCTCTCCCTCCATCTAAGTGAAGGTAGCTATCTTCATCCGCAACTCAAATGTCCTTTGATCAAAATAGAACTTTCTCATAAATTTGTTGTATACCTCCTCTTATGTAGTCAATGAACCGAGTGGAAGGGTTATCAACCATACTTGCCTCGATCCTTCAATGTATATGTGAGGCATCTCATTCTGAGTTGAGCTTTGTCTAAGCCATCCAAAGGGAAGGTTTGGAGAGTAGTATAGAATTCTTAAATAAAGCTTAAAGGTCTTCATTGGGAACCCCATAGAAAGATGGTGACATGTTGTAGTGGATGCTTTTTAATTAATAGTTTCTAGCTGCCTCCCCCAAGCGTATACATGATGTGACAGTACTGATCATTGGTTTGGCGTACTCCTTCATTACTAACTACCTCTCACCCATCTTTTGGTTATTAATTTGATCTTCATGCTTAGTTTCTTGTGATTGTCTTCAGAGTCCCCTTGAGGTCTTTATATTCGATGTACATTATCAATAAAAGGGACAAGTTCACTATCTAGAGATCTGCTTCCTAGCATAAACTAAACGAGTTCACTTCTAGAGACCTTCTTCCTAGTAGGGACTAACTAAAGGCAGTGTTAAACTAACAACAAAAATTAAACAAACAACCCAATGAAATAACACAATAAAACATGTATGCATGAGCAAGCAAGAACAACTAAAATTAATTTAAATGTAAACACTAAACAACTTACCCAGTAATGATGCCAAAAAATTGTTATTCCAAAATAAATTCTAAAAATACCTAGGCTATCCTACTCGCAAGTATACGAGGTATTTGTAGTCGATTATCCAGGGTGGTCTCTCCAGAAGGTGAAATGGTTCACTTAAATTAATCTTGAAAAAAATGCAATCCTAAACATTCTATCCTGATTTTTTGAGCGAAGGCTTTAAAGAAAATCACAAAATTAAACTGAAAAGGAAGCTAATTAAACTAAAATAAAAAACGAACAGATTAATCGAAGTGAGAAACTTTTGAGAATTAATTTCACTAATTTAATCTCCTATGAATGATTAAGGGGAAATGATTGGTTAATTGTCTTACTAAAATTAAAAGTTAGGTTCTAAGATTAACTCGAATAATAAACTAAATCTAACTTTCATATTCGACAAGTTATCATCCGAATTAATTGTGGAAACCCCACTGATAATTACCACTTAAGTTAATATATTTCTAGTTCTTAACCTAAGCATCTATAGTTTCTTGTTCCATATTAAACTTCTTCTCTCGATCCTTTGTTAAATATCAAAATGATGCAAAGTTTGGTCATACTTTTATATCCATTCTGTTCAGAAACTATAGCAAACATAAGAAAACATCATAGTAACTCAGTCATGCATATTTGACTAAACTAGCTACTTTAATTGTCAAGAAAAAGAAATTAACCCATCATGGAATAAATAAGATTCATCATCTTCATATACTTTAATCTCATCTTTATCAGTATAAGAGAAGTATTAAAGCAATAAACCAAGTGAATAGCAGAAATGAACATCCAAAAGTTAACAGAGTATAAGTCTATCAACTAACAAAGGAGTAAATCCAGTAAAATAACAAAGAAATAATGCAACAGATAGGAACATAATAAGTAAAAAAGGATCGGATGAGGGAGTTGTAGTGGTTTCTTACCACTCTCAAGCCTTCTGCATTGGCTCTCACCTTTTGCTTCTGATTGATGATCACCCAGACGACTGAATGCTAACTCTGCTTTCACCTCTTTGATGTTCTTCTTGTTCATCTCACTCAACTATTCTTTATTCTCTTCTCTCTTCACAGCCTTCTTTCTCTCTCTCCATTTTGTGTCCCAAAATGTCTCCAAAATGAGTCCTCCCCTGCTGCCAGCCTCTCTTCGTTCTATTTGTAGTATCATTTTAGGTTTAGGTTTTTGAGTCCTCAAACTTCCAGTTGCCACGTAATAAGTTGGACAATTAAAGAAAATGTTGTCACAGGTATACATGAGGTGGTCACAGGTGTGACCACCATTGTCACACCCTTGATATTGGAGTCATGGGTGTGACACCATTTATGCATGAATTAATTAATTGCATGCATTGTTCACTTCCCACTTCATCCTAATTTTCATGCAACATTCACAAGATAATCCAACTAACATGCATGCAATATTTACACCATTTTCACTCAATTCATCTCATATTTGGATCAAAACATAAGAATTTGTAACCAAAATCAAGATATGAAGGCAAGCAAAGTCAATAGAAATTAGACACAACATTTAAGAAGAGTTTTCAAAGTTTAAAACAAAATTAATATGTACATTATGCAATATTACTATTAATCCATATTAAGGATTTCGATGACAAAGTTTAATAGATATGCCAATGTCGTATTGATGGAAAAATTTGGTGGCATTTTAAAATTGGCTAGTGTCTTACAAACTTTAAAGGTAACATATAAGATGGATCTTAATACCATAAACACAATACAAATGGTTGCATAAAGTAGAGCTATAAGTTATGGTACCTTAATGGAATTATTCTATTCAATTTAGCTTACTAAAAGCATAAATAACAACAATAAAAGCCATTTTCTATAGTATAATAATAGTTATCATTAGAAGAAGATATTTTCATGATTTTTCTTACCAATACAAGATATGATAAAGATCATATGTATTTCTAGTTCATGATTTTGAGTGTTTGATACTGAATTTAGATTCAACATTAATACAATGTTCAAGGCATGATGAAAAAATGATTATTGAGTAAAATTAGTTTATCTAAGTTCATACAAATATTTTGTATATGATTGATCAATAGAGACTGATACTTAACATAAACGGAAAGAATACAAAATTAGCTAACTAAGATTTTCTTTTTATGCCATATCAGTTAAATTAACATAATAATAATTATGAAGTTACATACAAAGAAATATGTATCCTTATGATCATGAATCATATGAAACTTATTAGGTTAAAGAATGACCAAATCAGCCTTTGGTGAAAAGATTATTATACTAATTAATGGTTAAATCTTATACATAAAATGTATGGGATGTAATAACAATTTATAAAATCATAAATATTTATATTTTTGTATTTACTAATGACTTTATATTATGTAGCCATATATATTAAATTAAATATTGATTTAAAATTTTTAAAATTTAAAATATTTAAATCTAAATAAAAATTAAGTATTATGAATGCAAAGTAATTTAATGAAATCAACGTGGATTTAAAGTTTCAAGTTTATCTATAGGAAATGAGATTCTTTAATGAATACTTTCACATCTAAATTTCATAATAGTATAGATTTTTGTAAGGAAAAAAATAATATGAGATATTATATAATGCAATATTTATAACTTCTATAGTTATGCCTATATAATAACTTTCGTTTGATAGTTCTAATCAAATCAAATTCACAAGATTCCATATTAGATATTGAATGGTAAGATTTTAAAAGAGTCAAATTTAATGATTTGGGATATGATAGTTAGTTTTTTTTTTTGAAAGTAAGGATATGATACTTAGTTGAAGTATATATTATCTAATAAATTTGTAACTAAATTGGATATATTATTTACAAAGCCTCATTAAATAAAATGTTTATTTTAATGCATATTTATAGTATAATGATTCTCAAAATAAATAGGAGTAAGATGAAGTTTTAAAAAGTTCAAATCTCATGATTGTAAGTCCAAGTAGAACTAACACCTTTGTTGATATATTTGATGTATAATTGAAAGGTTATAAGGTGTCATTCACTTTCATAATAAATTCAAAGAGTTTGCTTTAGAAATAATTTTGGATTTATCAAGTCTATAAGAAAGTTAATAGGAGTATGTGGAGACATACAGTTCATTAGGAACAATAATTTATATTTTCAATTGTTAAAGATACGATAGTGTAAGAGCAATTTTATATTGGATATTGAAAGGTAACAAATTAAATTTTAGGAATAAACATATATAGAGATAGATACAAAAGTTGCTTAATTATTTTAATCCAATTATATAGGTAATGTCCTAAAGGTATTTACCATAAGTATTAGATATATCTATTATTCTTTATATGAGTTGATATTTAAGTTTAATGGTCATATATATTTTAACTTTAGTTTGATGAGAACAATAGTAAGTCATAGTTAAGTATGTTTTACTTAAAACAATATTATTTTAAGTTAGAAATTATGACATAACACATTTTATGATATACCACATTTTTATTTAGTGAAAATAATTATCTAGATATAGTTCTTTGATGATCTTCGTACAATTCCTTGCATTATTTAAGCAGTAATATACTATAGAACATTATAACTATTATAAATGGAAAAAGAGTTAAGGTCTCATCAAATATCTAAATATATGTTTTGGTAGTTTTTCTTATTTATGATGATAAATTAAGATGAAAGTTGAAAGAATTAAAGTAAGTGCTCACTAAAGAGAATCTTATAGAATTCTCTTACTAAATCATTGTCTCAATAATAGCATGATCGGTATATGATGATATGGTCTAAGGTACTTAAGCGATTGACTTAATGTATGTAGTAGATGCTAATTTATACTATATAGTCAATTTGTTGGTTGTAGATTTGTAACATAATTAATTAAAGAATTATTTAATCTTATGTGTATTCGTTTAGTTAACTAACATATACGATAAAGTCCATAAGATAAATATATTTTGTAAATGAAATTATGATAATATTATAATTATGAAATTCATATTTTATTTACATATTATCTCTAAATTATTTCTATTCATTACTATATTAAGATTAAATACTAATAGAGCATAAAGACTAGCATACATTATGTGTCTTCTTTATGAAGTAAATATGATCACATATACTAAACAAACACATGGATGCTTATTAGAGAAAAAAGTATCAAGTTAGCTAGATAATAAGGATCCTAAATGGAACAATACTTGTGTGTATGTGAATTTTCTTATTATTATAGCTATGTAATTGATTTTTAGACTTTAGATTACCAAGATATCCCATATAGGAATTAGTATATTTTGAGATTATTTTTGACTTAATTCTAATCAGAGTAGCTCAATCAATAATACTTAGATATAGTATGAACTATGAAGATAGTTTAATAAGTCAATAAAGAATTTGTCAATATAAAATAGTTAGGGAGAGTGTTCAACTGTTCTTAATTAATAGAAATTTAACAAATTTTCTGGCTAAAGAAAATAGAAATTTAAAAATGATGTTTTCAAATATCAATTATTAATTAGTAAAAGCTAACATTATTATATTGAAATAGAGTTGACACTAATTGCATGTTTTGCGTCATTGAAGCATTGGATAATAAAAGTATTAAATTATACATTATAATTATTCATTAACAGATTAAGTCAAACTAATTTGATATTTGTTATATTTACATAGTCATGGCATAATACTAGATATCATTCTTAATCTATAATTGCAAATTGTTTAATTGAAGAATTCAAGATAAATTAAAACACCTTACTTAATGAATAACACATACAGAGAAGTTAAAGAGAAAAAATTAATTTAAATTAAGTTAGACTTAATTTAAAATTTGATAAATTTTAAAGATCTAAAAAATGAGATATTTGATTTTATTAAAATTAAATTAGACTTTAATTATAACTAATAATTAAAATTTAATTAAAGAAATATTGGTCTTTTTTTCAAAAAATCAAGAAACTATCACTTGTATTTTTTCCACTCTTAACAGTTTTCCTATTTTACGAATACGGTTAAAAATTGAATATGTAAATAGCTCGTAATTAGCAGCCTAAATTCAAAAAATTAAAAAATTAAAAATATTTTAACTCTTTTATTTATAATTCATATTTTTCAAGTCATTTAATTAAAAAAATCACCAAAAATTGTAAAATTTCTGTTACACTTGTGATTTGATTAGGTTAATTTCAAACACTTATCAATGCACTGAATTCCTGTCTAACTCGGGCAGTCTTATCCGTCCAAAGAGTTTATTTTCCCTCTTCTTTGTTACAAGGAATGGCACGTCCCAATGTAGATGACTCGCATTCCAAAGAGCTTTTACTTAGACCACCGGCCACGCCACGCCCTTCGCCTTACTTGTATACCAAGGCTCGGCTCGTTCAAGGAAGTTGCCGAAGCTTGACATAAATTTCTTTACATTTGTTTCTTGGTAACGTGAGGGCAGTCAATGACATATGGGCATGTACATCTTAATCTTATCGTAAAATATCGTACAGATGCAAGGTACTTCGAAAGGGATGAGGGCAGAAAAAGCAGGAGCAAAGACCCACATGCGTTACGTATTCTTCTCAGGTAGACATAAACTGATAAAAGCCCGGGGCAAGGCATCATTCAAATAATGGGGAAATATTAAAACAATATCTTATCAACCCCCATACTGCGACGGCGGTTGGGGTGGCATTACATATATTTGGCCGTCGGTCATTCTTTACCCATATTTATACCATTTCAACCATCTTTCCATCTATGGGCATCGCTTTCTCCTATTCGATAATATAGCATACAGAACTCCAATAAGGGTTGGAATATCATCTACCTTGATTCTCAGCATAACAACAGGAAAAGGACAACATTAATCTTATTGTATTGGTGTTATTACACTAGAATTACTGTCGCCGTAAAAGATAAATGATTCAGGAGGCTGAGCAGAGACATAAGGTAAATGGAAGGCGATGTTATCACAAAAAATATGCCAAATAACTTTTCAATCCACAGGAGGGCATATGAGATCAAATATAAGAATTTTAACTTCCAGGTCATGATCCTCATAGATAGAATTTCATGTAAAATGGAAAGGACTTCACCTGGGTAAGGTCATCGATATAACTATCCTCCATCAATTAGTATCATCTTCTAGATTTAGTCGACTATCGAGGCCCACTCAGACCTAGTTCTGTCCAAAACAAAGGGAAAAGTTAGTACCTTTTAACTGCAGTTGAAAATATTTTGGCTTATAATTTTCCATGTCAAATTTAACCAGTATTGATAGTAACCAACCAATAAAGTAGGTAAATTGGCAACCTCATGCATTGAATAACTAGATATGCTAGGATATTGCCTTTAATAGAAGTGGGAGCAACGTAGGTGCAACAAAACATTCACATTTTATAGATAGTAAACTATTATTTCGAAAAGAAAGAAAACTGAAGATGAAGAAAATAGGTAAATGCGTGAAAAAGCCTCCTTTCTACGTTCTTCTCCATCCCCCACCCTGCGACTATCATTCTTTTGTACCAAAGCCATCAACACAAGATAAGTTAAAGCAACCCAGAGGTAGACCAAAAGAAGCATTAAGACTAAAAAATAAACAATCAATTAAAAGATTAGCATATCCAATCAATAGTTCCACAAGCTGCATAAAGGAAAAAGGCTTCTTTATCTAGAAATGCATAGGGATGTAAGTACTAACTTTGCATTTCAAACCACAAAATCCAATCCCGGCCCATCTTGAAGGAAATCTATAGCTACATGGCTGCCTAGCCAACCTAAAATATATATGTCCAGCTCTTCATTGAAAAAATTACACGTCAGTATTCCTTGCCAAGCACAGAAATGACATATTCACTAGCATCAACTCCTGGTCTCACTCTTGTTTCAATCAGTAAACTGGGAAGGTTTCACAAGATCGTGATCAAACACCAGTACCTTGAGGAAATAAAAAACACCTAATTTATGAGGAAAATCTAGCACCTTATTTATAAATAGCTGATGAAGAATGTGACCTAACGTTTTACCATCAGCACTCCTATCCCCTTCCTATCAGAATTGTTTTTCCTTTTCGCAAGTTTCAAAGCCTCTACATTAATCATCGTTTGCGTGGTATTGGTACATCCAACGAATTCTCCCAGTAAGCAGCTCCTTCTCTGGTGTTAAATATATTTTCAATACAATAAAATATAGAAAAGGCTAATCTTTTCATACGTTTGCATCAACTTCCAAACGATGTTAAGAGACAAAATGTTCTGCATATAAGTTAAAATTGTGGATATTTAACATAATTAGAATAACATACAATTCCCGTTAAAAGTGGCATCCGCCAAGGTCACTAATTGCAACACTAGAGAAACAAGAGAATGATGTAGCAGTATAAGAGCAAATGGAGAGAAGATCTAACAGTAATACGAGTTATTATTGTCAATAAGCCAGCAAATTAGAGAGTGCAAAAGCTGCTTACAGATACCAAATAAAGAAAAACGGAGATTATCAAACTCCTGGATTCGCACTGCAAAGCATACCCTGTGACATTGACCTTGAGCTGCTCGAATCGATGCCAAGGCACGAAGTGAGCCGAGCAGCAGAGACTGCTGAGTGAAGGGGAATCATAGATTGGAGAGCACCCAATTGAGGAAATGACCTGAAACAAAGAACCCACAAGTCAGAACACGAAGATTTTGCAAATAATACGGAAAAAAACAAGTTGAATTGTAACGAATAAGGATGAAAGTGAAAGAGCGCGGCAAAGGGTTCTAAAAGGCCTCGCCTGGACAACGTAGAAGAGCGAGCAGACAGGAGAGAAGGCAGCGGTCTGGACTTGGGTTTATTAAGAGTAGATTTGAGAAGGGAGAAAGTTGAGTTTGAGAGAGACCTGTATCGTGATGCCATTGTCCAACAGATAAAGGGGGAATGTGTAACTCAAGGCTGTAGGAAGGAAGAACACAGCCACAAGAGTGATGTCAGGGTTGTGACAGCAACGTTAGGGTTTAGGGAACTTCGTACGGGTTTTGGGCTATGGATAGAAGACAACAGTGCGGGCAGAACTACACCGTTAGGGATGTTGGACAATCTAATATAAGGGCCGAGCCGAAAATTTGCTCGTAACAAGCTTTGCCTTGTTATTTAAAAAAAAAAAAAAGCTTTGCCTTGTTAGTAGCACCGGAGTTATTAACTATTTATCACTTACATATATTTATTTCAAATTTAGCATTAAACTTGACATATTATAATGCAATTTACTTATCATTTATATATTTTTCTTTCAGCTCCTCCTTTATTAGAACAAAATATTAAAGTAATGAAAAATTAATTGTAAACTTTATTATAAACACAAATTCTTATCATTAGTGAAATTATTGCTCATCAAATTTAAGACCCTTTCACTATTATGGTCAGTTTCTTTGCTTTCTGTACAATCTTATTAATGATAGAAAAATATCTAGCATCTCCTATATTTTTCAACATTAAATCAATGCAATATGCAACAAAAGAAATCCAATAATTTTTTTTTACTTTGCTATCTTTTGCAGCTGCCTTGTATACATAATCATTATCAATAAGGAACTTAATAATATTTTATGGTCCAACTTCTAACAAGATCAGATGTATTAATAGACTTTAAAAATATTGTCCCCTTAGTAGAATAAACTAAAATGTTGATAGTGGGTTCATGTATTCTATTTGTCCAACTATCACTCCTGATAAACATCCAAAAGTTGCTTAAGTCATTCTTATTTCATCCAAATAACTCTTTATTTGATAAACAAGGTTGCTTAGAAGTTTACCTGTATAGTCATCAATTAAAGTAACCTTATATACTAAACTATAAGAAGCAATGACATCCATCATAGGTTGTTAATAATAAAACTGAGTGTCATTTAATGATACACCTAAATCATAACACCATTTAGTAATTGGCATGTTCATATTCTAAGTTGTTTCTTTAAATTGTAAGGCATTACAGCTTGAAAGCTGAGCTCTAGGAGTTATTTGAGGTGAAAAAATTAGACAAATGTCTTCTTCTTTTTGTCACATCAAGTGCAATATTCCCCTCTTTTTTGGTAGGAATGCCACCACTTTCAACATCTCCAATATCATCTTGATCACCGGAAAAAGAACTTTCACAACTAATTTCGTAGTTTAGCCTTTATCTTCTATTTTGTTCATATCAATACTTTTTAAATAAAGTCTTCATTTGTTATTTCACGTCATGACTCACTTTTTTACAAAGCTCTACTTCACCTTTGAGCCCAATTATTCTTTAATTTGGTGATTTCCTCACCTTTCAAATGCTTGTTGCAGTACACACAAATGGTATGGTTCTTAATTTTAGGAACTAATCTAACATGAGCCCAATCTAAATCATCCAATCTTCCTAAAACAGCTGAATTATCAGGAGTACTTGAACTCTTCTCCATTTATCTAAAAGAAATGAAGACATGTGTCATAATTAATTAATAAATTCATATTCAAAAATACAGTTTTGTATATAACTTTATTACATAACTATAAAATTCAATATTCAATTATAAGCATATCTAAATTCTTGATAAACTCTATCTTACACCTTTCTTTATGATAATACACATTGCATAAATGACTTTTCTTTATGATAACAGACACTGCAAAAATTATTTAAACATTTAAAATTTCACATTATACTGAGTAATGAGTATTCTCTCATAAATTTGTGTACTATTTTCTATTATATATTTAATTATCCATAAGATAAGATGATGAATGTGTCTTTGTTACCCATAAAATATAATTAATATTTGTAATATGATTTCTTGATGATGACAATGAACAATATAAAAATGCAAACATTTAATTTTCTTAACTTAATTACATATATTAATCTTATATTTAAATGATTAATCATATGTTAAATACCTTTATATAAAAACAATAATTAGTAAATTTTATGTTTCATATAAATTAATTAACAATTTAATGAATTAATTTTGATCACATTTTTATTATTATTAAAATAACAAATAATATGACATTTTTTAATTATACATAATTCACAATGCTTAAATGTTCTTCCATAATCTATATACAATATTATTTTGATCTCATTTCTTCATGAATTCACAATGCCTATATATTATTGAACTATGCACAATTCACACAACTAATTCCAACTTCCAAGCCCAAATTGCCTATTGCATATTTTTTAAATCATTCACAATACACATATGACACAACCAAAATGTAATGCAATTGCAATCTATAGGAGAAACAAAAAACCTAAAACTCATAAAAAAATTAGACAATTTGTAACCAAGTTAATGAGTAATGCAACCAAGTTAATGAGTAATGCAGGTCAGGTTGGGTCACGAATAAGGTTGCAGGTTCATTTAGGTCATAGGTCAGGTTGGGTCGCGGGTAAGGTCGGTTCGACTAGATGTAGATAAATCTAGATTTTGGATCTGGATCTAGAATCTAGATTCTACATTGCAGACTAGTTGACTGGAGTCACTAGATGCACAAACGATGCATGGAGAGCAGCGAATAGTGGCAATGTGTGGAGAGTAACAGCCAACGAGCAACGACAACGAGCGGTCCCAACAATAGTGAACGGTGGAGGAAGTAACGATAATGAGTGATCTCAACAACAACAAATGGTGGAGGAAATGGCGGGTGTGCATGGGAGACTGGGAGGGTGGTGACGGTCCGAGGTGAACAAGGTTAGTAAATTACTGAAGAGTGAACGAAGGAGAGAATAAATGGTTTGGTTTTAGTTTACAATTTTTTTTCAATTTGGTCCCTAACTTTTAAAATTTTCAATTTAATGCCCAAAAATTTCTAATATTTCAGGTACTGACTGATACAAGTCGATACTTTTGGTATCAATCAATACTGATCAATATTTGTAATTGGTATAGTATCGACGTTTTGAATACCGCTCTCCAGCTAGTACGAAACGGTACTCATAATGTTGGTATGGACAAGGCTTGATCTAAACTAGTTAAATTTGGTGTTTAGTTTAATATTAACAATTTCTTTTACTTTAAAAATACATCTATTGTTAAAATAACAGTATTATTAGTGATATAATTTTTTTAAAATTTTCACTAATCAATTAATTCAACATAAATAGTTGGTATCAGAGCATCGATTGGAGATTTCTGGGATATTTTCCTTACTTGGCATATGGTGTTTGTGGCAATGGTGGTAAATCAAAACCTTGAAGCCATTAGAGAACGGTTGGATAGGTTGGAGCATGGAATAGGAGTTATTCTGGAAGATGAAACACATAATTTATTTACTGGTTTGGATCACTTGTAGGAGGTGATTTAGACATTCTATTATCAAGTGGATACCATTTCGACAGAAACAAATAACAGGATAGGAGTGTTAGAGGATGCTTTGGCTCTCATCAGGAACTATGGTGCCATGGATGGTGGTGGTATGTGGATAAGGTTAAAAGTCCCGAATCCAAAACATTTCGATGGGGTGAGGGGTGCAAAAATTCTAGAAAATTTCATTTGAGATATGTAGCAATATTTTGAAGCTGTCAGGGTACATGATTTCAACAAAATTTAATTAACGAGCATGCATTTGGTTAGAGATGCCAAACTATAGTGGTGCGGGAGAATTGATGGTGATCTGAATGCTTGATGTCCGAGAATTGATAAATGGGAGGCATTCGTACATGAACTGAAAGAGAAATTTCTGCCTTGTAATACATCTTGGTTAGCACGGAAGAACTTGCGGAAACTGAAACAAGATGAGTCTATTCGAAATTACGTTAAAAATTTTAGTTTATTGATGTGGGACATTAGAAACATGACTGAAGAAGACAAACTTTTCAATTTTATGTCGAGGCTTTAAATCTGGGTGCAAATTGAATTACGACAACATGGAGTGCAAGATTTGCACTACCCAGTGCAATTGCAGCTATAGATAGGCTGATCGATTTGCATCCAAACAAAGATAAGGAGGCAGGGGGAACCTTCTAGTTGTCTCAGCACAAAGATAAAACTAACCAGAAGGAGAAGAAATAAGGGGACATGGCAAGTCGTGTGGTGACTCTAAATTTGGACAAATTGATAAAAGGAAGGCCAAAGTGAGTGGGAATGCTGGTGGTGCTTCTACTAGTGGCTAGAAACATAAAACTTTTGGCTGTTATATCTGTGGTAGTCCTCACTATGCGAGGGAGTGTTCGAAGCGAGAAAAGCTTAATGTTATGGTGACTGAAGAGGAACCAGAAGGAGAAATTGCGACCCTTGTTAATCCTCTCCAGTTGTTGAACACTTTAATGGAAGAGAAAGGTAATACACATGTTTCGTTAATGAATTTACAGGTGCAGATCAATGGGATGTTTGTAGTTGCGATGGTTGATACAGGTGCTACACACACTTTTATTGTGGATCGGATGGCTGCTAAATTCGGATTGAAGGTGAACAAAAATTTGAATAGGCTAAAAACCATGAATTCCAAAGGAAGAGATGTAATTGGAATAACATATAATGTGTCTTTATCGATAGATGGTTGGGCTGAAAATGCAATATGATGGTAATTCCTCTGGATGATTTCAATGTGATTCCCGAAATTTACTTTTTACGGTAAAACAAGGATGTTGTATATCCATATTTGAGTAGAATAATGGTCATGGGAGAACAAGACCCTCAGTTTATTAAGTGTGGACAGATTGGTGTGCAAGATAAAAAAGCAATAAAAAATATTCTTTTATTTCGGCCATCATTGTGGAGAAAGGCCTGAAATATGGTGAGGAAACATTTCTTACAACGTTGATTGAAGTAAAAGAAGGGTTGTCCATGGAAGTTTTAAGTGCAGTAGCATAATTGTTGGAGTCTTACAAAGATATAATGCCTTCTGAATTGCCAAAAGAACTCCCACTAAGAAGAGTTATAAACCATCTGATTAAGTTAGAACTAGGCGCAAAAACTCTTGCACAAGTTCCCTAGAGAATGTCGCGTATGGAGTTGAAAGAATTACAAAAATAGTTGGGAGAACTTCTGGAGGTAAGATACATTCAGTCCTCTAAGGCGCCTTATGGAGCTCCGATTTTATTCTAAAAGAAAGCGAATGGTTCCCTACGGATGTGTGTGGATTATCGAGTGTTGAATAAAGTCACAATAAAGAACAAATACCCGATTCCGTTAGTGCAAAACTTAATGGACATGTTAAGTAATGCATTTGTGTTTTCCATATTCGATTTATGATTTGGTTATTGGCAGGTTACTAATTTAATAAATTAAATACTAATTAATATATGTATTTATATTCTATTTCTTATCGTTTTAACAAAATTATAATTATAGATTGATAACATTTATAAGGATTAAAGTCTCCGGTAATAAGAAGTCATATATAAACTAAATAAATAAATGATTAGAGTTCTAATGAAATGGATAAGTTTAAGGGAAAAAAATAATTAGAAATCACCTTCTTTTCTTCCTTTGGTTCGAAAGGTTTTAATTATATAGTAATCTAACATTAAATTGTTGAGTCTCCTAATTTATCGACTGAATTAAGCTACTAAAAATTTCCTTTTATGCTTTTTTTTGTTAAGATCAAATTTTGGGAACAAAGAAAAAATCAAAATCAATCTTTTGCTTATTTCAATTAAGCTGTAACTGGTCATAATAAAGAAAGACCAGTATAATATTATGTCTCATATGTGCTCATTAATCTAAAGTCTTAAATTTGATTAGTAGGTAGAAATTATAATTTAATGAATCAAACTTATTTTAAAATATAAATTATCAAATTATTAAATAAATTATATCTTTTAGATAATTACATAATTTTTATATTATTATGTATATAACAAATAAAACTTTACCCATACTCGTTAATTCCAAATATAGCATGAGACATTATCTTCCTTATTTATTCAACTAATTTTGTGTAGATTGTTTTTACAGCCAATCGAGCCAATCGCTTTGGTTGTAGTTTAGTGACAAATTATGTAAAGACATTCTTTTATCTTGTACATGTTTAGATGTATATGATAAAGTCCATGGGATAATTGTACATTGCAAATGAAATTATAATGAGATTATAATTATAAGATTCATATTGCATTTATGTATTATTCCTAAATATTCCTAGTCATTGTTCTATTAGAATTGGACATTAATAGAACATAAAAAGAATAGCAGTACTCAATCTCATAGGCTAAAGTATAGAGATACTTAAACAGACGTGTGGGTGCTTGCTAGAGAACAAGTTCACTGAATAGACCCGATATGAGAAATCCAATTGGAACATTACTTGTATGTCTATGGAATTCTTATTCTGATGATTGTATAAGTGATCCTTTAACTTGAGGTCTTCAAAGTTATCTTGTATGGAGATTGCTATGTTTTGGTACTACTTATAATTTATTTAATCATAGGTCGTTTAATCAGTAGTCATTGGATGTAGCATGAACTATATGGAGATAGTTGAGTGATTAATATAGGATTTATCACCCTAAAGTAATTAGGGAGAATATTTTGTTGTTCTCGATTAGTATCAATTCAAGAAATCCTTGCGCAAGGTGAAATGATGCTTTGTAAATAGTTTACAAATGTTATTAATTGAATCAATAGCTAATGGCGGAGAACTAATATGATTAGACTCAAAATAGAGTAGATATTATCTTTATGCTCTATGTCTAATCAAAACATTGTATGATGAAATGATTGAATTATACAAAAAAATTATGCGCAGAAAGGTTAGTCACAACCACTTTGACATTCCTAAATATTTGGGTAGTCATGATGCGTTGCTAAATATGGTTATAAAGTTATAGAGGTTTGAAGTTGAGATGTCGGTGGAGAAGAAGAAGTGGAATTGGGCTTTTGAGATTCAAAATGGATTTGTAGACCAACCATCAGGAGAAGCAAAAACAACAGGTACACTAATCAATAAGATTTAGGAAGTAACAATTAATGCAAATACAACCAATTGGAAAGCAATAGTCATGTTTATAATCCTCCAAGCTACCAACAAAAGAACTATACCATTTGATCCCTTATCAGGCAAAAAATTGAAAAAAAAGGCATCACGGGGGTATTGTACCATGAATCCGTTGATTCTATATGACTCATTACTAATTCAGTCAAAAAATGCACGGTTCATATGCTTATTAAAACTAAAAATAACCAAATTTAGTTCATGAATTGACTTAATATATTAAGTAAGTCCGGTTATGGTGACTTTTGAGTATAGTGAAAATGCACCTCGTGCTCACCCTCGTGCTTTTCAGAATTTCCCTTTTTTCTAAATAGCCTTCCTTCTTTTGGACATAACTTCTTCTCTAGACCTCCAAATGACTTGATTCTTGAACCATTAGATTCTTAAGACATTTTTCTATTTCTTAACAAAAATTTGTAACATTCTTAATTGATTTGAAAAATATTGATTGAACGAAATTGAGAGAATATGTTGGAATGGTATGAACTGGTGTTGTTTTACTGAACGTACTTCGATGTTTTGATTATATCTAGACCTCTAGGATTCCAAATGATATGATTTTTAATTTGGAGTAAAGTAGAGAAATAGAGATACAAATCATATGAAAAAGTCGAATTTTGATTCAGTCTCTAAGATGTTCAATTTTTGGGTGGAAGTTGTACTTAGTAAACTGTTTTTGAATAAGAACAGTCCGAAAATGTTTGAGGCATATCTTCCAAATTACTGAACCAAATTTAGTGATTTTGGTGTCAATAGAAACTTAAGACATTGTAGAATAACCTTTTAGAAGGAAGTGTTGCCTAATTTTTCCATTTACCGTATCAGATTTATTACGAAAAGTTGACTCGTATGTATATTGGAAGAAAAATTTGAAGTGGTCAATGAAGTTGTGTAATTGGTTTCACATTGCTTTTTATTGGTCCAAATTATAAGTATACATGGTAGTAATGAGGGTTTTGATATCTGAATGATTTGTTCATAAGGATCTCAATAAAGTACCCCGAAATTGTCATTGAACGTGCATTGTGAATGTTTCATATAAGTAGATGTGCATTAAGGAATACTTATACAATTGTGCAAAAATGTGATATTTGTAAATGTGTTTTGTATGATCTAGAGGAGCCAAGTGGATGCCAGACAGACATTGTTGGACCATCTAGGCAATAGCATATTGGAGCGTTCTATGAGTCAACCTAGATGATTTCCTGGGATTAATTTGATTTGATTTGTTTAAACTTCCAATATTACTGAACTGTATGCGAATTGTTTCTGAATTCTGGACTTGAAGTTCGAGGAGTTTATTAGTTTGGCATGTATTGGAAATGTTTTGATTTGATATGAATTCCTGAATGACTTTGATTCTTAACGAAAGTTGAATGCCGGACTTAGGTCTGATGAATGTGAAAACTTTGTCTGAGCATTTGTATAAGATTATGATATATGATATATTCAGTATTTGATGCATTTCATAAAATGCATGCCCAGATAAAGGCGTTGTGACCTGAGTTGCCAGTATGAATTACTTCCACGTAGAGCTTTACTCCATGATTTCTGATTCTGCACGTAGAGCTATACTCCGTGATTATATTCTGACTGAGCCCTATAGGTCAGTATTTGTATAAGTATGTGATAGGCACTCGGCCACAACAATAAGAACGAATGTGAGTCTCATGCATATAACATTCATATAAGACTAAAATTTATGAATGATTTGTAAAGTTGTATTGAGTAACCCTATGTTATGCCATGTTGTGTGAGTTATGATGTTCAAAATGAATATCTGTGGTATATGTGATATGTGATTGACATTCGGTGAAATCATCAATGATGGTTTACTTATTGAGTTTGCAAAACTCATAAAAATTGCAACGTGACTTTTCAGGTCCGAGACAGGGGACGTAGTTCCTTATAGGACTTAAGGAATATTTTAGGTAGAGTAGAGAAATGGCTCAAAGGTCTGTCAGCTGACACCAAAAGTGTTGTAGCGTTTATTTTTGTAGTTTTGCTAGAACCGATAAGAGGTTTTGTAAATACATGTTTAATGAGAACAGTGTAACCTTTGTGAGTAAATGAAATGTTTCGTTTTTAGAAGAAGAATTTAGCGACTTTACTTATGTATGATAGGTGATGCCATGTGTGAGTTGGATTTATTTTGCTCCAACATACCATTATCATAGGGTATGTACCTAATTATCCTTCGGGTATTCGGGTATTTATCTTATGGTAGTGGGATGTTGCATTGGTAGTATCAAAGCATGGTTTGGCATCTTTAAGGACAAATATAAGTTGAGATATGATAAATAGTGAGATATTCAGGCAGTGATCACCACTTTTTTTTTATAAGTCACCTTTTATAAGAGATCCAATTGGTGAGTCAGCTGACATGGAGTCCGTAGGAGCCAATAGGGAGTCTCCTATAAATGAGAGAATCGAGCACATAAGTATTATATGCATGGAGAGATGATATATGAAGCAATATATGATATATGAATAGCAATATATGATATATGAATATTTGTTAGTCATAGTCCCCACAACTGTGGACAGCCGTAAAAAGAGAGCATAGTCACAAACAGAAGCACATAATCATACTCAAAAATCATTTTATCAAAAGCTCATACTTTCATGTTTTTTCCTTTCTTTTCATTTATACAAAATGCCATGAAATGTTTCAAGGCATAACATGATCAAAGTCACAATTCAACTATATCAAAATGTCATAAATCTTTCAAGGCAAGACATAAAACACATCATAGCAATTCACAATTTAGCAATTCAAGCATATACACACACATAGGCAAAATGTCCAATTACACAATAACCATAAATATATTACCTACTTAATTTTGCTTACAAAATCCAAGTCAATGTTGTCTTTTCCATTGCTCTTAGGTAGGATTCTCTTGATTCCCTAAAACAAACAAAGTCTCATTCAATAGGAATGCAATGTAAAATCCTATAATACAAAATCACTAAAATTGATTTTTGAATACTTAAACCCAAGCATTTTCTAAACTCCGTGAACTAAAATCCTTCCTAAAATTCAAAAGATTCAAAATGATCTAACCTTCATTCTTCACAAAATGAAGGGATCTTTGGCTCAAAGGGAAGCTCTTTTCTTTCTCTACCTTTTTATATTCTTGAACAACTCCAAAATCTCTCTTGAAGACTAAGAATAATTAAACCTAGCTCAACTCTCTTCTTTTCTCTCAAACCACCAAACTCTCTTCCTCTTTCTTTCTCATTTTCGTTATTCTCTTCTTTTATCCCTCCATT
>JANKOE010000008.1:30347964-30371674 GCA_026284465.1 Erythroxylum citrifolium | reverse complement strand
ATATTTTATGACGAAATTTTGGTAAATTTTTGGAAATTGTTTGGAACTTCTGGGTATTAGTTGATTTCTGAAATTATAACAAATCATAATGTTAATACATGAATCACAAATGTTCATTGGCCTAGGGCACACAACTAATATTATTTTTATGGTGTCATAGAGAGGACGAAGGAGGCAATTAATACTAATATAAAAAATACGCTTTTTTTATACGTACCTAATTTTGTAGTAATAAATGAAAGATGGAAAAGATAATTTTACTCTCCATTATTTCAAATATATATTTTAGACCAAGTTTTACAATAAAATTTGAAGTTAACAGGAGAATCCTACTGACTATCACAACAGTTGTTTCACATTTGAAGATGCAAGATCTGCTTAATTCACAAATGGTAGTATAGAAGGACGCGTGAGGTGATTTTGGACCCATTACAATATATCAAAGGATAAACTTAATCCAAGTATACAATTCTTCTCTTTTGTTACTTTTTTAAAATTAATCATCATTTTGTTTTGTTTATAAGCTTACTTTTGTTGTCTTACAATTACTTAGAAGAACTAATTTGAAAGTGGTATTTTAGAATTGCTAAGGTTTGTAATTTGAATTCTTACTCAATATGTTAGTGCAAATTACTATGAAAGCAATTGGAACATAATTAAATTCATCCTTTCCAAAAAAATAAATATATCGAAACACAAAATATTAAATAATTTTGTATTTGTTTGATATAACTTAAAGCTTTGCAAGATGTATATTATTATTATCATTAAGTTGAATATAATTTCTCATAATTTCTTAATAATTTTATTTTATTTTTTTACTAGGACTCTTAATAGAATAGGTAGTTCTATAGATTTGATTTGCCTTGATTATATCTATTTTTTAGTATATTTGATTTTTGAGGAACTAAGTTTTAAAGATGAGAGTGATTTGGAAGATAATCTTGAATAAGAAAGTATTGCATATCATTTGATACAATGAGTTTCAATAATGGTGATGACGAGACTTTTCTTAATGATGACGATTTTGTACTAAATAAAAATTAGAGTCAATGTGCTTTGAACGAATATGCCATTGAATGAAATTTCAAGTTTTTCATATTTCTCTTTTCTTTTTAATTTCTCTTGCATATAATGTATATGTTAAATTCTATATATGTAATATAAATATAAAACTTTTAATTATTAGTGTTTGTTTATGGACTTACTTTTATTTTACTGTGTTCCTCGACACAAACTCTTGTTATTATGCTTATAGACTTATGTTATTCATATTATAAAATGTTTTTATTTTAATAAGAATACAAAGATAGTTGGTCTATCAAATTTATATTATTATAATTTTTAGAGATATGGTTAAAATAAAGTTGAAATTACATAATATAATACATAGGGACTATTTTTTCATTTATAAAATTTAATTTATAAATTTAAAATTACTTGAATGATATTCGGTGTTAACCTGTATTCATACGATATCATATTAAAATTAAATCCAATACCAAATTTGATATAATATAACATTGGTTGATACACCACATCGATAAAATAATTTTCTGATATGAATTTTATGAATTTTAAAAATTAGTTATTAAATTAAAACTTGTAAAAATTTGATACTAAATTATAAAATTTTAAAAATATTAGGTAATGTTAAATTTGTTATTCAGACTAAAGTGAGTGTTAAACAAAAATAAAATTGAAAATTAAAAACATACCAGGTGAAGAGGAAGTAAACGAAACGCTGCGAACGATTGACTGGGCGTTATAATTTGATTCTCCTAATTTCAATGTTTTCGCTCCCTCAGTTGTGAGCTACCTTCTCGAATACCTAAACCTTTCTCCGACTCTAAATGCTGGCCGTCTCGTCGGAATTCGGTGGAGGCACGTCAGACTCAGTCTCTGGTGCTTTGGTACCGTTCCTCCCGTGTGCTGAAGCCGCTGTTGTTTATCCGCTCCATCATGGCCTTAAGCCCCCAATCTCGCGAGTCTCCATTTCCTGGGCTAGAGGCAGCTCTCTACGCGTATCGCTTTTCAAGTCTTCGTCATCGGAATCCGATGCAGATGGCGAAGTTGGCGGGAAAGTGCTAGAAGTGAGGCTTGGCGGGGACGGGGAGATGAGCGACGCACAGTGGCGGAGGATTGCGTACGGCTCCGTGTCGCCATTTGCGCTACTTCAAAGTCGCAAAAACTCTATCCCCGGCTTCTCCAAAATGCAGCTCAGTCCCTCTCCGTATCATCTTGAGTGGTAATTGGGTGTTTCTCAAAAGTTCGTTTGTTGTTATAATGGTTTTTCCCCCCTCCAAGAAGCAAAATTGTGAAATTTCTTGGAATAGCGTCACTTGATTGAAATTTGCTAGTACCTTCTATGCTCTTTATTATCTAAAGTTGAGATCTTTTCAACTAATATGATGAGTAGGTGGGAGTACGTAATGGAATATAGCAAGGATATTGATGTTCTGCTTGGTAATTCAAAGCCACTCACTGCTTGTGTAATTGGAGATCAACAGGAGATTTTGAAGGTGGTATTTTACACAATGTGCTTATGTGTTTAAGGTCTTCTTTCGTATACAATTAGTTCTCCGTATGACTGTCTGAATTTTCAGTACAGAACCGTGAGGCACCAACTTCTGTGAAGGCTGCATGGGAGCTGATGGAAATATTTTATGCCGACAAGCTATCTAAAGCATGGCTACCGGAGCGGCTTGTCGATTGGTTAGCTGTAATTACCTTCATTGCTCTTTTCTTCCTTACTGCCTTTTGCTTTCGTATTGTGCTAACTGGAACCTTTTCTTCATATTTCCTGTTGATCTTATGGTTACTTCTAACGGTAGGATTATGATAGCCTCCTATCAAGTACACAGACAACTGTCCATTCCAAACTTGTGGAGTTCCAAAGCCAATTAATCAAATTACAGGTTTGAATCTATTTTTTATAGACTTATGTTTTCATTTCTTTCCATTTTTCTAGTCAGCAATTAAAATTGAATTTGGTTCATTAAATTTCAAGTGCAGAGATGAGATTTTTACTTCCAAGTAGCTGAAGTTCAGAGTTTTTCTATACTTTTTAACTGACATTAACATATTATTATTACTACTGAAGTAATGCTCTTACTTTCTTCACTGTGATAATGTTGGATTTTGTTTCTTTTTGTCATCTTATTCGGATAATCTGGAGCATTTGGTACTTAACATAACACTCTACCTGATCATTTGGTGTATTTCCTCTTGTAAATTTAGTGCTTATTACATGTTAGTGAAAATTTCATAATTTCTTAATTGTTATATTTACAATCTAAGTTGAAAGAGTTCTTCATGAAGACATTCACGCACAAAGGGTCTATTTATTGTCTTGAATTTTGACTCTTTGAAAATACTTTTTCTTTGATTCACTATTATTACTAGATTTAATAAGGTTTTTCTGCAGATCATTGAGGATGAGTCTACATACTGGGAGGTATTAGCATCAGCATTAGCAGTTGGGTGGTTAGAGATTGTGGTAAGCAGCTTGGGATTGTGGCCTTTAATGTTGGAAGCTGTTATTGGCTTTCGGTGACTTTTTTCCCATTATACCAAAAAGCTAGCTATACATGAACGATTTTTCCTCTAAAAAACAATTAAATGCTTATACAGTTAGTGATATAAAGTAAGATGACTGGTCTTCACTTCGCAGGTGAAATTGTTGCGCTTGCATGGATCTTATCATTTGGATCAAATTGGGAAAAGAGAGGTTGGTGCAAATTCTGTATCTCAGCAGAATACTCAGATGCTTTTGTGTATTTGAAGCTTATAATCTGTATTTTAATTTAGTACCTATTTAGATTTCTATATTTTTTGATAGATGTTAGAATTACTGCTGCTTTTTGAGTAAAGTGCACTTCTATTCGCATATAAATCCAGTTCTTGCAAAATGCATGTGAGCCATTTGGTTAGTTGTAAGAGTAATACCTTATTTATTCTTTGATCTTATCCAACAGTTCAACCTATTAAGTTGAATGATTTTTTGAGATGATATCAGAGCCTGTGAGCCATTTAGTCAGTCTTAGAGTAAAAACTTCTTTCTTTATTGGTTTGATTTCTCGACAGTTGGGAACCTCTCTTTCTTGACTTTCATTAATGTACAGAGGAAAGAAATATGCTAATGCTTTATAAGAACGCCTTAATTTGTAAGTTAGAGCTGCTGCGTTTATTGGAATTTAATATTGAAATAGCTATATACTAATTCAGCTCCTGTTAGGAAGACTGCTAATTTAAGTGCCAGCTAGAGAGGAAACCAAATTGGCCTATTAACTGCAGCTAAGCTAATACGAGCCATACCTAAGCTCGTTTTGGCCTTCTCTTCTGGACTCTTAAGCATAAGATTGACAATAACTGGCTATCAAAGAAACAGCTATGGTAAATAACAAGAAGACTAAACACTGTAACATGTTAAAAATTAAGCTAATCTCATTCTTGCTTGTCTGCATTCGTCAATCTCTTGTTGGTATTTGTCTTGAGGTTTTTCCAGTAACAGAGACAATAACCTGGTACGTATGAATTGAGGTTCCATAAGAAAATGCAGGGCGATTTTGTCTCCTGGTTCCTTCCCTTGATATGTTAACCAATTAGAAGTTATTGATATTAATTTCACTAAAAGTCTGGGTTTTCTCGCTTCAAATTACAAAATTGTGTGAGTAGGTAGTTAAGACAAATATGGATGGACTGAATTTCATGTTTACTTCTGTCATTTGGTTCAGATAGAGAATGGTCTTGTGGAGGCAGTTGCTGTTCTCGTTTCAAAGATGCCACGCATGCGTCCAGAAATAGAAGCTGGCGAATCAGGTGAATGCTTCAAAGCCAAGCCTGATTTTATGAAGGTAATTTTGCATCTTTGGATAAGAATACATCAAAATTTGTGCTGTTATGTTTCATATATTTTCCTTTCTAACTTCCTTTTCCCCTTGGCTTAATGGATCAAGAAGCACCAAAAGTTTATGGGTTTGTGCAATCTTTCTGTCTAAATTTTCACTTTGTTTCAATACGGTACACAGTTTCAATTTTCAATCCAACTAATATCCAGTTACAGTGGCATGTGAGAGAGTTTGTATGACAATTATGTCGTATATTACATCATAACTGGGTTGCTTCTCAAGTCTATATATTTGTGTGTGTTTAAACTCCATGCTTACATGTAATTTTCTGTGCTAAATTGCATGAAGCTGAATTTGGGTTCTTAATTTCATAAATGCACAAAGTTCAGGGACTTACTAATGCGTTATATTTTGTTTGTTGTCCTACCTTCCCTTTTATCTGTTTTGGTATTTCTGATGTAATTCCATTTAAATTACCTTACCACACATCTTTTAATTACTTAGGCATGGGAAAGATGGCGGGCACAAGTAACTAAGTTGGATTCCAGTGCTTTCTGGGTTCAGTGTACTCATCGTCCGACTCGGGGGGGCTTGAGAAATATGCTTCAGATCATGCTGGGAAACCTGAACGTTCTCTGCAGTGCCACATATCATTGGATAGAACTTTATATATCTCATTTTCTATACATAAGGCCCTTAACTAGAGTAAGTGTCTATGAATTGGAAGAGAACAGAATCATTTTTAGTTAGGTGGAGTTTTAAAAATTTGGCCGTGTAAATATTTGGAATTAATTGTTTAATTTGGCTTCTTGGATAAGGGATTAGAAAACATGTACAACCTAGCTCAAAAGTGCCTTCAGTTGAAACCAACATCCTGTCCGGATAAGTTGGCAAGACTCTTAATTGGAATTCTTGGGGAAAATACTGAGGTGAGCTTTGTAAATCAGCCTGCTGGTATGAGGGCTCTATTGTATTATTCTATGGTTTCTTTAGAGATTGACTGGAAATTTTCAAATAAACTGCAGGTTGTACTAGCAGAATGTTCAAGAGGGTTTGGGCCCTGGTGAGTTGCTTCAAAATCTCATCTTGCCATGCTATTCTTTTCCTTTTTTTCATTTGTTGTATTTCAGTTGTTTAAGTTATTCTGTCAACGTCCTGGAGCACAAATTTATGGAAGTTAGACTTGAAACTGGGAACATGTGGCGTCAATTATGATTTCCTGTTCATAATATTTTTCTTGTGGCTCATTCATTGCAGGATGGTGTCTCATGCCATAGAGCTTTTAACTGCTGAGAGCAATCAGGCAGGGATTCTTTTGCATGAAGAACGTCATAGCTTGGGAGAAATCAGCATGGAGGAGCTCCATCGGCTCATTTATGCACAAGTTCTCTCTTCTCATGTCTTGACTTGGCAAGTAAGTGCAAGCTGCTGTGCACGGATATTATTTCCAAATCTTTCATATATTGTCCATCATTTTACAAGCATTTGGACACCCATTGGGATGGATATATGCTTGGAATATGTGTGTGGGCATTCCATTTCTCATATACAATTTCAAAGAGTGAACTATATGTTGGACAAAATAGTTACACGGAATGATGTAATTCCTGAGGGACATTAGTGCAATTTACACCAACAATTTTGAGATCGTTTACAGAAATTATTTACTTTTGTTGAATTGCCATTTAGTGTTTACTAATTTTCATCATGTTGTTAATGTAACTTAGTAAGTAGCCAATTTTGAGAGATTTGAATTTCATCTTGGAAGCTATTTGACAATTACCCAGTAACAGCATCTTACAGAGAACAAGGAATTTTTGATGAGGCTAATTAGGTGAAGTGATTTTCTTCCCATACAATGCCCTTGTCTTGAAAGATGTTATGTAGCAGGATTCAGATTTGTTGCTTAATGTTTGCTTTTTCGGCCTTTGAGATGGCAAAGTAGAATCGTTATATAAATTATCTTATGGACCTTATTTCATGCACCTAAGTTTATTTTGTCTTATTTCATGCACCGAAGTTTATTTTGTAATTTATGTAAACTTTCTTTGCAATATTTCTCATATTTTACCTGTGTTTTCTTTTTCTTTTTTTTTTTCCAGATTGCTCCAATTTATCTAGCATCATGTATAAAGCAGGGGATGGGGTTGTTAGAAATTTTGTTGAATAGGCAGCCTATTCAAGACAGCAAAATTCTGCTTAAGGTTGCTTATTCATCTGTTTCTCTTGTCTCTCCTTATCCTTTTTCTCTACTGAACATTTTATTCATTGTCAATCGTGATGTGCTTTATGCAGAATTTAGAGATTTGTCGTCTTTATGACCTTGATAGTGTCAGTACGAATATTATGAAGGTATGTAGAGTAAGGTGCTTTCTACTAGTGAACATAGCAAGTCATGTAACATTGCATTTGGGGATTTCTCTGCTTGCATTTGTTGAAATAACATAGGACTTGCATATGAAACAACTGAGAACCTCTTTATAGTAAATTTATGTTGCAAGTGCATTTAAGCTAACAGTTAGTTTATTTGAAGTTTAGATAGCAGGGGTGTACCACTGGAAGCATGGTAGGAAAGGGTCTGGGGTCTTCTGGCTTCAGCAAGCTCACGATGAACGTTGTCTTAATAGGATTGCTCAGCAATTATTTGATTATGTTGGAAAGTCAATCTCTGGGGAATGTTTCCTGGTAATTTGTTATTGATATCCATGGAAGTGACCAGTCAGCATATTTGAAATTAAAAGTCCTTATGCTCATTCTTGATTATTTTTTGGAATTATAATCTTGAAATTGCTCATTTTCCTCTGCCATACAGCAATGGGAGGGCTTAGTTGAGTTGTTGGGCTCAGAGTCCAAGCATGCTGGAGGCCTCGAGTTTCTGCATAAGTATGTAATTTTTTGTAAGAGTGGCCACCCACCATATGTTCTTCCTTTTTCCTTTTCTTTATTTCCATTTGTTAATGTTTCTCTAATATTTGACCATGATGCAGGTACAGGGATTTGAAGAAGTCCCTTCAAAACTTTGATCATGGAAAAACTGTAATTGCTGCTCAAGAAGCTGTAGAATCACTTATGTCGGTGTGTGCAATACTACAGATTTTGTGTGATTGATACAATTTTATTACTTAGTTTATTCCTTGGAGTTTGTTGGTGTGAAAAGGCTTCCTTGATTCAAATGTCCTCTCATTTGAAGGGCCTATTGTAAAATTCTGGATTGAAATAAGAACATAAAATTGGATTTTGCTACCCTCATTGGTATTTTTTTAGTAATTTCTGCTTTTCGGATCTGCAGCTTATGAAGAATCCTTCTACTCCTCAAAGATTCTGGCTGCCTCTTCTCTATGACTCGGTAAGCCTTTTTATGTTCTGAAAGTGGTCTCTTGGAGAAGGCAAGTGGTAAATTTGTCTTCTTGCGCTGAAACTGTATAGTAACTTTTGAGGGTAATTCACTGCAGTTGAAGTTGCTTAGCTGGCGTGAACAACCTTTGTTGAATGTTTCTCAAACAAACCTTTTGTTGAATAAACTGCAAGAGCTGTCCATGGCAAGGCTGCGCCCAGATTTCGTTGAAGCTGATTTGCCACCCCAGGCCATTAACTCTGTGAGACTAGCTCTTGCAACCAATCTTGGACGCGCTATCCTGGAGGAAAAATGACGCGCTGCAATTCTATGACTTGAATGAATGGGGAGCATGGGGGTTTTGCCTCTTTTTCTCATGGTGCTGGGCATTAGCAGCCACCAAACTTTTACATCCTTATTTTGGAAGCGTCCATTATGAGAATGGATAGCTCATGATCACCAGAGCGATTATTATTCTGTGGGCAGGCAACTTTTTCGGGGAGCTTTGCTGATTGGGACTACAGGTATCCTGTATATGATTGTATTTGACATGTTTGTACAACTACGATGTGAAATTATGTGCCTTTAGTAGTTACGTGATAGAGGTGCAAATCAATGATTTACCGAATAGTCACTAGAGATTAACTTGACACTCTGGGTTAACCGATTAATATTACTGGTACTTTCTCCACAAAAGATTAATATTACTCTTGAGTTAAATTGGCGGGTCAGTTGAAGCATGTTCTAGCTGGGGAAGCATTTGATTCGTCCATTTGAGAGTTTCCGCCCTTAGTTTTTTTTGGCTTTTTGCCAACTTGTTGATTTCTTCAATTCCCACTTATCAAGGAACTTCCCATCTCTACGCGTTGTAAAACTAGAATAGAAGATTTGAAGGACGATGACTCAACATATGACTAATTATTTATTTTGAATTCTTTAGAAAGGTTCGCATATATAAGAAATTGAGCGCACAAAGATGCCTGTAGAGGTTGAGAGCATAACAATGGATCACGAGTAGGAAAAAACAGTTAAAAATGTAATTTAGCTGACATGTAACACCTGCAGGGTCACGCATGCAACAGCTGTTCAATGGGAACGTTTTCAGATACAATATGAAAAGCCAATGTGTCTTTAATCCCAAAGAAAAAAGTCGCCATGCCAGTTTCTTACACAACGCGCAATCCAGTTGCGTATAATATTATATTTTTTCACAAGACTTTTATACAGGAAAGAAGCTATCAAGCAACCACATTGTAAATATCATCAGCACGTTATAACATTTGATGAAAAGAATAGTCTCTTTTACCAGAATAGACAATGCCTGCCTTACAATACAAGCTAATAAATGACGCCACAACCAACACGATTATCCTATGCTATATCCGGATCTTTTAATAAAGAAATACAACTGAGTAAGCATATTGATCGATTTAGAAAAGAACAAACAAATACAATAACCTCGAAACATGTATAACCAATAGAAACGGGAAAACAAAAGAAAGAAAGAGCCAAGCTGCAGATGCACCTTGAATGATAAGATCGAAATCTTGAAACAAACAAGCTTGGGATTACAGGTCGTTCACTAATCACCCTCAGTCCTGGATAGTGGCAGGGAGCCGCAAGACTTGGCCAACACACTTCCAGGGAGCCTTAAGACTCCAGAATACTATACAAATTCATTGCCTTTCTCAAAGCCACCGCCAGCTCACCCAAGCCTGGGATAGAGTGGTCTCTGACAGCCTTGGTCTCGTGTAAGGATGATTATAAGATTTTCCTTGTATATATAGCTCTTTACGTGAGTAACAGTCTGTTCTAGTTGACATGCCTGTACTTCAAGTTTACTAAAGCTTCTTCGGCAGATTATAAGTCTTCTTGAGGAATTTTGATGCTGCTTCATCATTCCGATAACATAGTACGCGAAGTAGAGTATTAGGCTCAGTTGGGCTCCACTGCCCTGAAGTGGGAGGTAGTGTGAGCTTGGACCTCGCGGAAGACCCATATGCTTCTATTGTCACACGCCTGAATCGCTCTATGAGGCTCTCTGTATCAGTCCGAAATAGTGGGAGGATACCTCGGACTGTGGTTGAAAATTTATCTATTAAATCAATGGGCAAGCCCTCACCATTGGCCCAGAAAAGATCTTTGAGGTACTTGAAATCTTCCTCCACTAGTTGGGAGTCCTGCAAAGTAAAAGCACGGGAGGGGCCTCCAGCAAGCAAAACAAGCAAAAATCCATCAAAGGAAGCTCTCATTATGTCGGTAATAACTCGTGTACGAACCCTTTCATGGATGGTGTCTGAAACAATCACCAAGTTCCGCTCAAGCTCCTGGAGAAAAGGTTCAATCCTTGAAGATAATGGCTCACCTACATACAACCCATCCCATAAGACATGAGATAGGTCATGAAAAACAATTTTATAACCCAGAGCCTCACTGAGTTGTTGAACTCCTTCAACACAAGCAGATGGTGTGAGTTCAAACTTCTTTGCCAAACCATTTGAGAAGTCTTCTGCCTGAGCAGATTCAGAGTTCCTAAGATGGGTTATTATTCTCTTCTCTAAGACTTCCAACTCTGCCCGGATTTGATGTAAAGTATTTATGCGAACGCAAAGCTGCGCTATGCCAAAAGAACTGTCCCCATTTGTTGTAGCGACCTGAGAATTTCTCTTCTGAATATTTGTTGCCTTCTCTTTCTTCTTCCAAACACCTTGGAACTTTGATCCGAGAGTACATCTTGTCAGTGCTGGCATAGTTGGTATATATGTGTTCCTTGATCCTACATTAAAGATTGAGTGGCTGAAATTGTAAGAAACCAAAGTATGAAGCTATGGCAAATTATTTCAAGTTTCTGAAAGTTACCGCAGCCAGATTTTGCCTTTGTTGCATAATATTGAAGACATCTATCAAGGCCAGTAACCAAGTCAGGCAACAATGCAGGATGCATGAGTATCGGCAGATGAAAGTAAGCATCCAAAGTTTCATCAATAATTCGCAAGACTTCTACTGCAGAAAGAGCATATCCTTCTTGATTTGCCTGCGGATTCCAGACCTATATAATATTGTAGAAAGTTTGGTCAAGAAAAGCTACTTAAAACGCATACGAGAAAAGGTATAAATTAAAGAGGTTGAAGGCAGTTAAAGTTATGATGGACAATAGGAAGGCTTTAGATTGAAAGATATTTACATTTGCAGAAATCCATTTTTCTCATAAATTCCTTACATAATGACACAAATCATCCAATCAATACATCTATAGCATTATTAAAACTTGACATTTCCTGCTCATAAACTGTACCTCCATCTAAAGTAAGCCTCCTTAGAAGTATGGGATAACTCTAAGAACTTAATTCTACTTGTAATGTGCAACAATCCTAATTCATTTAATTTTATAATCATGGATATTTTTTGTTTGTTGCAGCTCTCCAGCTATTTGAAGATATCACACAGGGACTATGGATAAAACTATCAATGACTCTAATGCGCAGATATTCCGAAGACATGGTGCATATACATGCCACATTAGTACACGTGACATGCAATGTGTCGCACAAGATTCCATGGAGCAAAAATAGAACCTTATCAAACAAGCTGTGGGCCAAAACCCACATCAGATTAATGTCCAAAAAGGATTTCTAATTTGCAGCATACATATTGTGCCTTAGAGGTCATGGCTTAGATTGAATCGTGTAATTAGGGGATAATGACAGCTGGGTTGTCTTGTAAGTGCTGAGTTCAAATTGCTGGTATGGGGTAGAGCGAGGATGAGTTTGGGTTTCAGAAGCACAGAGGAGGAATAAATAGAAGAATTATTGGATTTCTAGCTACTATAATGGTAGCAGGAGGCATGGAAGTTGAGCTTAAGGACAGAGAAGGTACCAGAGGCTTTGCTTTGGATTGCTTGCTGCAAAAGATATTGCAACTCTTGTATGAAAAAGCGGCATGGATGCAGGCATTAAGCATGGCTTTAGCTTTTAAAGATCTCTTGCGCCAGAAAAAGTGAGGGACAGGGTTTTCAAATAGAAGAGGCAGATCAGACTTTACTTTTGGTGAACTCATTGTAGAAATACAGTATATATTTGGCACATATACAAATAATGTCTATGGTTTCACTGGCGAATGACCAGCCAAAATAGCTATGGAGAAAATCATAGGCACCTAAATTTCTTTAAAATAATAGGTGGTTTACAATAGGAAAAGTTTCAAGTAAAATACAAGAAAAGTGAACTACACAAGTAGAGCCATTGAACAAGTTCATGTGTTAGTTTCATCGCATGGGGAGACATACAAAATACAAATGGAGAATACTTGAGGAATAAAGTCTATTTACCTTGATCACATAATTAGAGGGAAGACATAAGCTACCAAATATTATGGCTGCTCCAATCCCACAGCCTTATATGACAGTCTCAGATTATACAAGCAAAATAGATACACCTTCAACAGAGACAACTGGAAACTTGAGATACCTACCAGTACTGTTCTAGTGAATTCTGAATTCTAGACACTAACAAAGAAGAAGGTACCAGATGCCTACCTCTTGCTGCAAATTCCGGTCAACCCACTCCTTTAGTCTGTCAATCCTTGCTTTGATCCATGATTTTACAAGATTGGCAATTGCAGCTTCAGCTTCATAAGGAGGCATTTCACGGATTATAGCTTTCCCACCATCATCGCTATCTACTGAATCTTCAACAGCAATCTGTACAAGATCTTTTTCCAGCTTATCTGCTGCTCTTAGCACTTGAACTGCATCTGACGTCAATTCCGTTATACCAGATATAAATTGTTTCAGTTCATTGCCATAGCAAACATGCAGAGTGGCTACAGCAACACCAGCCGCAAAAGGGTGCCATCTCTTCATTATTGGACTAAAAACTTTCTTTTCATTGATCGCCAGCTCACCAACATCCCTTGCAAGGATGGCAAGAACAGGAAGAGGGTTGGGCTGATTTTTTGATGACCTTCTGTTTGAGTCTGCTTTTTCCATTCGCTATTGGATGAAAAAATATAACAGTCAAATAACCAATCAATGAACAGTAGAAGAGGAAATGCAAGTCCAATAAAGTTCTTTCTCTCTCACAGATCCAGAACCATTTTCCGGAGGCAGGAAACTTATCTTGAATGCTATTCTTGACTACAAGCCCAGTTAAGATGGAATGGTGGTCCTCAACTAAAGCCTGACCTATACGAAATCTTAAGTCCATGTACGACCCAAAAAAGATGACCCTCATTGTAAAATCCATGCCAAATCCACTTCCAATTCATGTTGATTTATGCAATAAAATTTTAAAAACTAAAATATACGAACAAACTTGCATATTGAAAATATAAAATCAATACAATTACAATTCAAACATGAAAGTTTACCATAAAATCTTTCAAGGAACAAAATGCAACCAGTTGGAAATACATGTTATCTATTGATTCCTTAAAAATGTAAGAAAAAGAACAAACATTAAACTAGACTTTGTCATAACTGTCTTATTAAACACATAATTCATTAAAATTTATTTCACACATATTTTTAAAGTTCAAATTATGTCATAGCAAACCTACACATTTTGGAACTACTCCATCTGACTTCTTGCATCACACCAATCTCACTCAGTCCTTTAATTTCATAAGAATTTTACCATTATAAAAGAAAATATGCCACTGTAATAATTGAGTCAACCACATGTGCCAATTCTGAAACTAGTTCACTTCAATAAGCTATTACAAGCTGATCTTCAGCTACAAGGTCTTCACTCTGTTCAAGGTTGAAACAGGCTGCATATTGCAGTATCAAGTTGGTCCCCAATCAATTCTTTCCTACCATACTTATGCATGGGGACCTTTCACGCTTGTAAACATGTAAAATGTATGTTTTGATATGCAGACACCTCAATGGTATAATTTAAAAGAACTTTTAAAAATTGAAGGCTTCCAAACAATCTTTCAAAAACTTTGCTATTATCATAAACAGGAAAACATTTCAAGTAAAAGTTTTAGTTCATGAACTTATAATTGCACCATATGCTGTAATCAATTATCACCTATAAAATGAAAAGATAAATCTAACAATTGGAATCAAAGTAATCAAACATGTCGATTTTCTGCAGATATAACCTATCATATAAAGCAAATTGCATTTTGAAGTCCATATCACACAATGTAACAGTAAAAGTAAGCTGAATTTTCTATCTACTTTGTAAACAGGTAAGCCGTAATAGCTATTTGGCCGCAGGCCAAAACCTTTAAACTAATGTTTCTTTCTCACTCAAAGATCATTTATTCTGTATTTAAAAAAAAAGAGAGGGAAAGAAGCCATTATGCTAAATTGCAGCAGGTTAAGTGAAAATGTTTTAACTTAAAACCCCTCTCATCAACTAAAGTAGACTTGCCTGAGCAAAAGCAGTGCGCAGTGACGATCTGATGTAAGTATCGATTCTACTCCTAGCGACATCAACTTCACCTTTTCTCTTTCTCCTATACTCATTAGATATGTCTTCAACCAAAATCTTAGCTGCCGATACTCCCAGAGAAACAATACTTTGCAAATTCTCGATATTTCCACTACTGAAAGTATCGTGATAAGCAAGGAGTCTTTTCTCTACCCAACCCAGTATTGAACTCATTGTAGAACTCAAGATCTTGGCATACTGAGGATCCTTGGATGCCTTTGCATCTTTTGCAACTTCTGCCAATTGACCATCAGCAGCATCCAGCAGGTCAGTTTCAACTTGGTCAGTTGTGACAAAGCGGTGAAATAAAACCCATGTAAAGCAGAGGTTATGCAGCATTTGATTTATTCCAAGTATATTCCAAGTCTTCTTAATGT
The DNA here is from genome assembly GCA_026284465.1 of Erythroxylum citrifolium. Lineage (NCBI taxonomy): Eukaryota > Viridiplantae > Streptophyta > Magnoliopsida > Malpighiales > Erythroxylaceae > Erythroxylum > Erythroxylum citrifolium. Next base: position 30,356,670 of record JANKOE010000008.1, on the reverse strand, counting down.
TTTCCATAAGTTCGTCAATTTCCTCAATTATAGATGATTCATCAGATACATCAAAGCAAGCTTCTAAAAGCATTTCATATAGTCGGAGATTGAATGGAATCCCATCAGCCCAGTGGCATATCTCAGACAGAGAGCCATCAGATCTATTAGCAAGAGCCATGACAGCACTACGAAGCACTTGCATAGACTCATTGTTCTTTCCAGTTTCAATAGGCCTATCTAAAGCTCCACGAATTATTTGTCGTAAGCGCAGTGAGTTTGGATTTGATTTATCCAGTGGCACGTGGGGATGCAAAAGAAGTCCAGCTTCAAGAACTTTTAGAGTTCTTTTCTGCCATTTTTCATATTCTTGTTGATCGGTAAAATCTGAAAGCTTGAGTTGTTGCAATAGCTCTAATGGTAAAACAACTGATTCAACTCGCCTTCCAACCTGTGAAAAACACATTACTATGGGTTGAACGTATTGCATGCATGATGCAATAGTGTGTAGAATTCAAGTCGAGCCAAAGGGACAGTCAAATGTATCAACAATTTGAGAGAAAGAAATGACAACAAAATGGACGGTTCAATTTGAATAATCCAAATTAATGAATGAAGATACGTCAAAAATAAATAAATTGGTATTGGATAATATTCCAAGACTTATGCGATCGACATCAGTCAGTCTACATGGATGAAAAGTATCAAACTAACCACATAAATAAATAAATAAAGGGTGATAACATGTAAAACAACGCTCGTATGGCAAATCCATAAACTAGCGCTAGATGAAGACAAGAAACCAAAACACTTTTACGATTAACAAATATTTTAAAAGAAATAACACTTCCGTAGGATCCACAGGAATCAATGGAGAAGCCTATGGGAAGTTCTAAACACAAAGGATTGAAACGATTTTGTTCTGTGAGAAACGAAAGCATGCAGAATACACAGGCTTTCAGTTAAAAACATAAAACAAGTCAAATTAATCATATTGCCTTTCAAAAACAGAAAAAGGATCTCAATTCTCATGTATTTTTCGGCTTCACCGTTCTGATCAGATCAAGGAACGATAAAACATCAAGGTTAGTAGAAAATAGTGAATTGTGGGCTCAATTCTTGCAATTATACAAAGAATGACACAGAGATCAGAAATAAAATAGATCAAACCATGGAACGTCAACAAAGGCGCGTGTAATAAGAATGCCCATAAAATTCCGAAATAGAGCACACCTGAGCAGCAGAAATCCTCAACAGAGCTCTCCTAATTCTAGAATCCACAGTCTCCGACACCCGCATTTGAGTCCTCATCAACTCGCCCACAGTCAAAGCGTGTCGGCTCTTAGCCTGACCCGAAGAACCTGGGGATTTCAAGCCGAGAGCTTTCTTCATCCGACTGGCAGCAGCAGAAGTGAGAGAGCGCTGCAAAGGAGGCGAGTGATTGTGATTGGGGGAGTTTGATGCGTAGCTCAGAGGCTTGCCGGAGGAGGTCCTGCACACCGCCACCAAGATCTCGTAGGCAGTGGCGCGAAGCTCCGATTCCGAAAGGTTGCAGGAGAGGTCGCCCAGCGGGGATGGGAGATCAGTGGGGCAGAGCCTTGATGGAGACGGTGGCTCTAACGGCGGAGGTAGAGGCGGACGCGGGGGTGTTGACTCTCTCTTGGAGTGGCCCAATGACAGCTCTCTGAATATAGAAGCCATAGATTTGTTTATGGGTTTCTCCGGGAGGTAGGAGGATGACTGGCTGACTAGAGCTGGAGAGAGAGAGAGAGGAGAGTGTGTTTTCTCTTTTTGTGCAAGTCAAGTGTGGCCGCGCGTGCGTACACGGAGGGATGATTGATTTGGTACAAGTACTGAAATGAAATATTTTGAGTTGTTTTCTGCACACCACACCACACCGCAGTTGAGGAAGGCCAGGTCACCGTGAGTAATTTTCTTTTTGAAATTACTTCGTTCTCACGCTATCACCACTGTAATGTCTGTAGAATGTAATCCAGGGTCTGGTAAGTTAGTAAAGGACTCTTCTGGCTTAAGTAAGATCGTGGGTTTAAACCCCTCATGTATGCAGCCGTTTAAAATTTGGGGTCAGAATTTTACCTCCTGCAAGGGACCTACCTGGCTCGAGCGGAGATTAGTCTGAGATGTGGACATGGTTTAAAGGTGCCGCTTATAGTTGGGACCTGCCCAAAACACCTATGGGGAAACCAAATAAAAAGAATGTAACGGCTTTTGCCACTGTAGGATGTGCCTAATCTGTATATGAATGCTAAATCTTTTTCAAAATTCATATAAATTTATAATCTTTTCATAAATTTTCTACGGTTTGATAATTTATGAATTTTACTTCATAAATTATTTAAAAATTAAAAAAAAACTACTGAATATTTTAATCAGTATTTGTGACGACCAAGTAAAAGTGAGCTAAGCTAGTAAGACAAAAGAAGGCGAAGGAAACGAAAGCGCGTGACCGGAGACCTCCATCTTTGGGAACTTGAATGGCACCTATCTATCAGCCTGGATGTCGACTCTTCACCTTTTCGAATATCAACATGATTGGTTGGTTTTGTCAAACAAACATTGTTTTTTTCCTGTACAATTGCTTTTCCCCTTGACAAAGGGAGAAGAATTAAGTTTAAGCCACCCTAGATTAACTAAATAGTTAAAGACATTTTTAAAATAATATTGAAAAATTTAAAAATTCTGTTTTAATTTTAAATATTAAAGTAATTATAATTTCCGATGCAACTTTCAACTCATTTATATGTTCTAATTTGTAAGTTGTGGACTAGGTGCAGTTATTAATCAGAACAACGTGATCCTAATCCAAAAATTCAACTAATAATGGATTGAAATATATTAACTTTTTTTAAAAAATCATAAATCATCATTTTAATAGTCAAAGGCCGTTAGTTTCAATCCCATATCAATAAAAGGTATTTATGGATTTTTTTTTTACTCTCAATTATAATAAGTTGGTTTTTTGTATGAATGTCCCAATGGCGCGCACTCAACTCAACTCAGCTGGCTGAGCTGCTTCCCATTATACTGTGCCTGGCGCCTGCTAGTGTCCAGCAAAGCTAGGACTATTCCACTCTGATTGATCCAGGAACTAAAATTAATATCAATATGTTAAATATTATAAATTTAATTTTCTCTCAATTATCATAAGTTGGCTTATTTTTAATATAAAATTAATATTAATATCCATATGTTAAATAGTATAGATTTCTGACTTGATCAAATGGCAATCCAATACGAGATGTACCTGGTTAAATTTTGTGTGTAACTAAGTTAAGGTTAAAATTTATTGAATTTTTATATCAGTTTTATTTTTAACATTTTCAAATAGTTTTAAAAACTTTATAAAACATAATTTATCAATTCAAAATGCTTTTTTTGAAAATAAAGATAATATGTCAAATGAAATAAAAAATAGATTTTGACACACATTTTCTAATTTAACTTACCTATTCTCTTATTTTTAAGGGAATAAATATTTTAAACTTAATTGAAAATTTTAAAAATTTGATACTAATGTAAAACATTTGTTTAAAAATTTTGGCACTAAATAGAAGGAAAGAATTAAATAACTGTCATACTTTATGATTCTTAAAGATCCAAACATTTTTCTAACGAAGTTGGTGATAGAGAATGAATACTACCTTATCATTATTGATGATCAAAACTTTAAAATGTTCATAACCTCTGACTTTGATGATTTTAAATCATAATAACATGAAGAAAGACATTTTAAAGATTTATAAAGAACAAAACAATTTGGGCATTGAAAAAATTCTCGAATGATCAAGGACGAGTTACGGTCACATAAGTATATGGACAACCAAAAACTAAAATAAATGTTATATGGTGGTAACGACTCATTATGTTCTTAACAAATGGACTTTATGTAGTCGAATCCTAAGATAAATAATATACATTAATTTTGTTATTTTTTGTTCGTTAATCATGCTATAATTATATTTGTTTGTGTTTTTAAATATAGGTTTACTTATTTTAATCATGCAAATAATTGCACGAGACTGATTATTAATTCCAATATCTAACATTACTTCCAAATTTACTTTTAATACTAGTAGTTAGTTCTCATTGTAATCGACTTCATCTTAAGATTATAGAAACCCTAATGTCTGCTCGAAATTAGTTAGGTATTGAAAATATTTAAGGTAAAATCTATATTTAATGATTTGTTAGCTTTTTTTTAGTTTTCATAATTTTAACAATAATAATTTATTATTATCTTATATTCTCTTTTCTATATTGTGATAGGTACAAAGACTATTCACCTAATTGAACATTTTTTAAAACCTATTTCAAGGATTCAACACATAACCTTTGCGCGTAGTTATAGTCTCCATTTCCCACACTAATAACCTTTGCGCGTAGTTATAGTCCACTTCTTGATTTCTCCATTTCCCACACTAATAACCTTTGCGTGTAGTTATAGCCCACTTCTTGATTGATTTTCTCCATTTCCCACACTTTCCTGTGTATGGTTGAGAACCATCATCCATGTCAAATCTTGGTGACGATGAATTGGCCTTAATTCTCAACTGGGTCTACGACCATAATGACAGAAAATCCTGCTCTCTCGTCTCCAAGCAATGGCTTCGAGTCGAAGGCCAAACGAGATCCTTCATCAGAATTCTCGACCTCGATGATCTTCAAAGTTTCTTACCCAGATTTCCAAATTTGCTCCACCTTGAATCCCAATTGCTTATACCCGATTCCCACCTCCAATTCATTGCTCAAATGTGCCCCAAGATCGAGTTCCTCAATTTCAATCTCAAGCCTTCGCGGGGGGGTGAATATTTTCATGGGCTTGATGAATTCCCCGACTTCAGTGATTTTGGTGATAATGGAGTTCGCTCTCTTGCAAAGGGATGTTGCAATTTGACCAAGGTGTTGTTAAGAAGGAGAAAGAATGTTTCTAATCACGGGATAATCACTCTTGTAAACTTAGCGCAAAATTTGACCTCGTTGGATTTGGGGTGGTGTAATTCGATTGATGACCAATCTCTTGAAGCGATTAGGGGTTTGCACTTTATTCGAGTTTTAAATCTAGAAGGCTGTTCGTTGATTACTGATCGTGGGTTGTGTTTTTTGGCTAATGGGTCTTCTTCAAGATCATTAAAAAAATTGATTCTTGCAGGTTGTGACAGAGTGACAGATTTTGGGGTCTCTCTTTTGCAGGGAATGTGTTGTCTGGAGGAGCTTAATTTGGCCGACTGTGGACCTAAAGTGACTGATAATGGAGGGATGGTGATTGCTTCAATTCCAAGTCTCAAAAGACTGAATATTTCATGGCTTATCAATGTGTCGGACATTACTCTCGTTGCAATAGCAGAAAATTGTGAGGAATTGGTAGCGCTTGTATTAACAGGTTGTGAGATGATTACTGGGGCTGGGGTTCGTGCGTTTGCAAATCATGAACGACTGGAGTCACTGGTGTTGGCTTCCTGTTATAGTATTTGTGGGGGTGATGTCGAGATGGTGCTTAAATGCAAGACATTAAGGCAAATTGTGCTTGATAAGCGATTGAGAATGTGGATACCTCCAAGAACTCAAGAAAACATTAGCAGATCTTGTCAGCTTCATTGGAGATGATTACGACAGGAAACGTTGAATGAAATTATGCAAGGTATTATGTTCGCCAGTTGTTCTTTGTTCGGGGAAGGAGTAACGAATGTTGTTAATAATATATTATGTCTTATCGCTTGAATGTTCTAGCTTTTTGTTAATCAAAATACTTTCATAGTTCTGGTGACTTTTCTATAGAATGTGAATTGTTGGAGAGTAACCCACCTTTGTTTTACTCTTCTAAGAGATGTCATAAGCGGAGACTCCGTTTGCAAAATGTTTTCCCTTCAATTCAATCCCACTCTTCTAAAATTATCATAGGAAAAAACCGTGGTGGCTGGCAGATGATGGCGATCATGAGTCATCACTTGCCACGTAAAATGAATTAGTGTTAATAAATATGTATTTATCATTTATTTATTTTTAAATGTAAATTAGATTAAGTCCTAAAGGGCAATGTCAATTATTACAAGCATAAATCGTCTCATCAAAAGAATGGGTTATTAAACCATCACGATGGTATTACAAAGGATCAAACAAAAGTGTACAAGCTAGTCATTAATCTCATGCTGACATAAGACCGGAGCTAATTGTCTTCAAAGGTCACAAAATGTAACTTGATTGCTTTGATTATTTCCTTATGTATCCTTGACAATTGTTTCTTAATGTCCTTGAATATTCTCATATACCTTTCATCCCATACAACTTGCATTAGATATGACATAGCAATGAAAAGGCACCATTCCTTCGCTTTATCATCCATATTTAAATTTGAACACCAAGCTACAATCTAATACCATTTATCTGGTGCATCTCCTAACAAACATCTTTAAGTTTTGTCCTTCTGCAAAGGCTGAGTGAATTGGCATATCAAGAATAAGTAAGTAATACTCTATTGTTCCTACTTGCATAAAGCACATCTGTTTGAAATATCCATACATTTATTCAATCTATCAATTGTAGGTAACCTATTCTTGATTGCTCTCCACATTGTGATTGAAGCTTTAGGTATCATATACTTGCACTAGACAAGTTTATGCCATGTTACCATAGTTCCCTGCTTTTAAAACAACTTTTTACAAGTCGGATTGTTGAATTTACGATTTCTAGAAAAATTCCACCAATTAACGGCTACTTTGTTTTCCTTGATCTCACTGCTATTAATCTGATTATACAAATTAGATATCGAATACTTAATAAAATTTTAGTTTTGTGCCAGAGCATAAGCATCAGAATGGTCATCCCCAATGATATTTCTGATCAAATTGAGCTCACCAATATCCTCACAAACTTTAGTAGTTAACCATCTGTCATACCAAAGGATGTATTGATACCATTTCCCAACAATTTGATCACATATGGTCTAACTTTGCTTTTGAGTCTGAAGACCATTTTAGTTGTGTTTGAGGTCGTTTAAGGTATATTTTGACTTTCCATATATCTCTTTGATGTAATAAGCATTGATCCACTTGACCTATAAGAATTCATTGTTTTCAATGATCATCCACAAATTACAAATCCTCAAAGGGAGCACATTCAGCCCACCATGCTTGATTTAAGTATGATAAATATGTGGTAGATGTTATCTTGGAAGGTTCACTCATTGTGTTTTCAATGTATTGTCATCAATTATATGAGTGATCCCTTTAGATTGGTATATGCTTAATGTGTTTTGTAGTGTGAGAACTTGAATTTGAGATTGGAAACATGGTTTTGCAATCATCATAGTTGATGTAAACAATTGTGAGGGAATGTTGGTTTTTGTGCTTAATGTTACATTGAGTGTTTTTTCTTGTTTCACTAGCTTTGTTGGCTTTCATGCTACTTTACCCAAATACATCTCACATTACCTTTGCCCACATTACAACTTTGAAAATTCCTTTGATTCATGATTATGTATGTGAACCTTAGTGGTGGAGAAATGAAATGATTTGCAAAGTTATGGAATGTCATGATCATGAATGGTATTTGAGTGCACCCATGAATACATCTTGTTTAATCACATTTTCTAAGTCTACCTCTAGATTGCTCAGTTTTTAAAGGTGATGAATGTTGATTGATTTGAGTAGAAGTGTTTCGTCTTTGCTTATGATTATATACTCTTAGAACATATGGGAAATGAGTAAATGTTTCTGGGTTTATGATTTTGAATATGATGTTTTGCCCGAGGATGGTCAAAAGCTAAGTGTTGGGGAAATTGATATGTGCTTAATTGATTATACATTTATTCCATAACATTTAGTGATTAATGATATGAAAATGAGATTAATGATATGAAAATGCTTAAGACATTCACTTGAGTTCATATCTGGTTCTAGATACAATTCGGAAGCAAAAGAGTTAAAGTGAGTCAAAAATCTTTAAGCTGTCTTTTTTAGATTCAGACTCACTTGTCTCCATATAACAAGAACAAGAAGGATTAGAGCAAGAGGAGACAAGAAAATGCATGAAGATGAAGAGTATACATTGTAGAAAATCAAGTGAAGTCATGAGAATGCAAGTCACAACCATGACATAAAATTTCACGGGCATGACTAATGATGCACGACCATGACACAACATGTCATGGCCACGACCATGACTTAAAGTCATGCCTATTATTCAACATGTCATGGCCGTGACTTTCAAACATATGATACCTAAAACCCTAGTTTTTAATATAAGTAGACATGTGATAATTGTCGGCCCCCGTTTTCGGAGCCCGACAGTCCCGAGACACGAGCCCTGCTGAAGCCCATTCCCGAGACCTGAGCCCTGCCTGGCACACTAAAAGTGAGTCTGCTGCTGAACTACACTGGTGGTGGATGTACGCTGGTCCAACCTCAAAACTAAAATCTGCTCTCAAGAAAACAAAAAAATAATCTTCTCAAACACATGTCCGTTAAACGAACATGAACTGAACTTGGAATGCCAAATTTGACCCGAGACTGTTCGTTAAACGGACATGTGTGTCCGTCCAACGGACACGAAGTGGCAAAAATGGCACTATTTCACCTGAGACTGTCCGTTAAACGGACAGGCGTGTCCGTCCAACGGACACAAGCTGGCTAAAGGGTACTGTTTCTCCCGAATCTGTCCGTTAAACGGACAGGCGTGTCCGTCCAACGGACACAAGCTGGCTAATGGGTA
>JANKOE010000008.1:30198041-30221102 GCA_026284465.1 Erythroxylum citrifolium | reverse complement strand
ATGGGTATGGGGGTGGTATCCCCATACCCGTCCCGATACGCGACGGATATTTTTATATACCCTATACGGATAAACGGGTAAAAATTTGCTCCCCATATTTGCCCCCATTCGAGTAATTTTACCGAATATCCATCAAATTCGGGTACAATTGCCTTGTGTATCCACAAAAGTGAAGACAGAGGAGAGTGGTTTAGCTTTTCTCGTATTCAAAGATTGCCAGCGAAACGGTGTTGTCTATTTCATATAATTTTGTAAGGACACGTGTACACATATTTCATGTCAATTTAGGGTAGCGGTGTGAACGAACCGGTTGTGTATTCTTTCGGCCACATATAATGCTTTTCAAAGTTGCTTTAACTTTTTTTTTTTTAAGAAACGTAAAGAATGAATGATTGATTACGTAATGAGATGTTTATCTACTCTTGTCAACACCTAAATACCTACGCCAGGGAGCTATCAGCTATGGCTCCATCGATCTGAGGTTAGTGCTTCTCTCCCAACCAAGGTCGCAATGATCGTGGATACCTTGTATGTAGGAACCAAATGTTTCTTAGATTTTAATACAGTGAAAAGGAGCAAATCGTAGACAAGAAATGCTAGGCAACTTTGGCTGAAACAGACAAACGTATGTAAAAGTGGTGCATGCTTCTCTGCGATGCATGCTCGGCTCGGCTCTAACTCTCCATTCTACCAAGTCTTAATGTGTTTATCGCCTCATAACCACAAATTGCTTGATAATTAAGCAAAGATGTCGGCTCTGCTTTTGATAAAGAAAACAAACTAGATACATGAGCCACATTGTTTTATAGTTAGTGTTAATTTTGATTTGGACGGTCAGATTCTATTGAAAAAGACAGGAACACCGCATGGGAAAATGTAGATGTCTTTCATAGTTGCAAGTTTTAGTATCCCCATATCTTTTATGCATATAAATAAAACAAAGTTCAATTCTCCAATCGCATTCAAAATTTACGCCTTACGAGGAACCAACTTTTTGAAGTGCACTGAACCCTGAATGGACCATCAAAGTTATTGGCCTATCTGACCAACAAGGACATGTACCACCTACAAGTAGATTCAGCCAAAATCTATTAGCAGACCATTTCATCCCTACCTACAGGAAGAAATGAAAATGTCAAATCTCAACTTGTTTCAATCAAATGTGATAAAGACAAAAAGAAGACATATATAGTAGTCCATCTCCTATAGAGTAAATAATTCCAGCTAAGCACAGTCGGTCAAATTAGTAACTTCGTGGAGCACCAATTTCATATCGCTCTAAAATTTAAGGAGCAAACGTTACATGTATTGCATAAAAGTTAAATTCAATGAAACGAGAGTAACAGAATGAAAAACAATATTCCATGTTGGGAAGGGAAATTTGCACGGACTATTTAACTTTTTTTTTTCTCTTTAGCACTGGAGTCGGTCAAATCAATATATATCAAGCCCCTAAATTGACTAATGGGCATTAAAACAAAAGAAATGCAAATCCATGCCCATGCATAGACTACTTGTGTACCTAGATTACATACCATTCAAAGCATTTTGACAGAAAAAGAAACCCCTGTCAAGTTGGCTTATTAAATATTTCAAAAAAAAAAAGTTGGCTTATTAAATCTTTGTCAAAGACTGCAGCTTTCTTCCATATCTTAAGCAAAAAAACTTGAAAATAAACCAAAATAAAGAAAAATTTTCTTATTCCTACTCTCGTAAATGTTCAACTTGTGAGTTGTGACTATTTCATTATCATTGCTGGGCAATACTCGTAATGCTCAACCAAATAGGAATTAGGATACGAGTCAAGACCAAAGGTCAACAAAACCAATGTATAAATCAGTCTTCATAATTTTTTTTTTAAAGAAAGTTAACTACTCCAAACATAGAAGGACTTCCTAAAGCTGATATACATTGTAAAATTTCACAAATCTACTAACGTGCTATAACACTTGGTTGCACTTTGGTCTTAGCATTCTTATAATACTTCAACACAACTTCTAATTAGTATTAAATAAGCATAAAGCTTTCAAATTTGTAACTAAGGAGTAGTTTTTTTGGAGTTTTTATCCTTATTCACTATGAAAATTCTAAAATTCTTCCAAAAAAATGTATCTGATGTAATTGCACCCTAGCCCATGCATATCATCATACTCACATTAGCACAATATTTGAAAGCACCAAGAAGTGGTACGATACAAGCAAACACTGGTATGTTTACCCCGTAAAATTTTCATAGAAAACTATAAGTTTATAACAATTAGTGCAAATCCTGAATTTTTATTAGGGGAAATACAAGTTTACACAAGCATTGTATTATGTCTAAAATCCTAATCCCTAAGGTGACGTAACCTGAGTCTAACTTAATGGAATCAGCTCTCTTTCCATCCATCCCTGTTGAGTTGTGACAACGGTCGGGGCTCTCACGAGACTTTGCTGCTACAGCTTGCGGCCATTTAATTGTTGTTTGCGATCCATCTCGATGATCAAAGGGATGACGAGTTAGTTTATGCCTAGTAACCAATTGGTTGTTTGTAGTTAAATGATATAGTTGTGTCTTATACATATTTAAATTTATATAATAAAGGTCCATGAGATAAATATCCATTAAAAATGAAGTTATAATGATATTATAATTGTGATATTCATATTGCATTTATGTATTATCTCTAATTTATTTCTAGTCATTGTTATATTAATACTAGACATTAATAGAACATAAAAAGGCTAACACACGTTATGTTATTTCTTATAAAGGAAGTAATTGATTTCGTAGACTAAAGTATAAAGATATTTAAACAAATATGTTGGTGTTTATTAGATAACAAATTCACTGAATTGACTTCATATGAGAAATTTATTTTAAACATTGCTCATATGTATATGAAAATGCTCATTGTGATAATTGTATAAATGATCATGTAACTTGAGATCTTCAAATTATCTCATATAGTGATTGTTATATTTTGATACTACTTATGACTTATTTTAATTAGAGATAGCTCAGTCGGCAATTACTGGATATAGTACAAATTATATGGAAGTACTTGAGTGACAATTAAATATTTATCACCCTAAAGTGATTAGAAGAATGTTATGTTGTTCTCAATTAGTATAGATTTGGGACATCTTTAGCCAAGGTAGAATAACACTTTATAAAATAATTTAAAAATATCGTGGAATGACAAGTTGTAAAGTAATTTACAAATATCATGGAATAACACTTTGTAAAATAGTTTACAAATGTCATCAATTGAATCAATTAATAATGGTTAAGAACTAATGTGATTGAACTTAATTAGAGTAGATATATATTTTATGCTTTATGTCTAATCAAAACATTGTATAATAAAAGGATTAAATTATATGAAAAAATGATGCATGAAAAGAATAGTCAAAACTATTTTGACATTCCTAAATATTTGGGTGGCTATGATGCATCGCTAGATGCCAATCTTGATCTATGGATATAAATTATTTAATTAAAGAATTAAAAATAAATTAAAGGAGTTTAATTTATCTAATCTTAAATATAATTTAGGGTTATAATTCATATTCATTGCTAATATATTTAAGAGCCTAATGACTCACACACACAAAATAAGTTGAAGAGAGAAAAGTTTTTTTGATTAAGTTGGATTTGATTAGATAATGAATCCTTCAAATAACTTATGTCTCTAGGTTCAACTCCAACCACTATTGGTTCAACTCATACCCCCCACAAGTTGCACCTCTACCAACTTCTAACAATGTCAATACTTTAAATATCAGGAAAACCTGGGTGCAAGTTGGAAGTAATAACATTCCTGATGCAAAGTTGAGCCATTATAGTCTGAGTAAAGTAGACGAATAACAACAGGCCTCATCTCCCATTCAAGTTCTGATTGCAGGACCAAAGAAATGGCTCTCTACACTAATAGGTTTGTTCAATGGCAAGAGGGTTGCTTTTCTCGTGAAGGAGCAGTGGGTTAACACAAATAGGAAACAATATGGCTTATTGGATATTCTTATCAACAGTGATAACACCTTCTTTTTTAAGTTCACAAAAAAGAAGCAACCACTAAATTACTTGAGGTTGCTCTTTGGCATCTCAAGAGTAAAGTAAACCAATTTTATTGCAATTATGGATTCCTGGAATGAAAATTGAAGAAATTAAGTAAGAAAACATACCTTTATATATCAGCATTCATAAAGTTCCCTAAGAATAATGGACAATAAATGGATTGAGCTATCTTGCAAGCTACATTAGAAAAACTATTTATATGGATCAAGCCACAACTGAGGTATTTAGAATTAATTTTGCCAAATTATATGTTTTGGTCAGCTTAATGACTTACTTGCCTGATTTTATCCCCATTATAGGACTAAATGAGCAACTTGAAACCATGGAAGATACTTTTAAAGTCACTCATGCATGGAAATCTGAAAAATGAGGGTGCTAAAATAAGATGGACTCCTACTCAAAAATTGTTTATGACAGGCATATATGATGAGCTGGAGAAATTTGTTAAAGTTGAAGTTACTGATCCCAACAGTGAAATAAAATAGATAGTGAAAGTTACACCTTTAGTAGGGAAAGAGGGACAAGAGTTTTCAATCTTGATTGAACCAACAGATATTACAACAAACTCAAAGTAGTTGATTATAGAAGAAGTTAGTCTAACCACTCCAATGCAAGAGAAAACAAAAAACAAATTGAGAATCAAGATGAGGAGAATCATATATTTGAAAAATAATTTGAAATAATACAAAAGAGGAAATCAAGTAGGAAAAAGAAACCACCTACTTAAAATTACAAAATATGAAAATTGCAACCTGGAATATTAGAGGAGTTAATGCTCCTAATAACAAGTTACTTATTAGAGACTTCATTATTGAGAATAAACATGATCTTCTAGCTATTTTAGAATCTAGAATTAGAGGTAGGAATGGTGACATTGAAATTGTTAAGCAGTGAGTGGCTAGAGATAGCAAACTTCAAAGACCATCTTAGTGGTAGAATTTTGCTGTTCTATAATAACAAATTTGTTGAATTTTCTCAATCATGCATTACTAAGTAGTTTATCCCTGGTGATGTTGTCTACAAATCAACAAATATGTCTTGTTTGTTTTCCTTTATTTATGCTCACAACGATGGCTATCAAAATAATTAGCCATAGAGTGGAATTGGGAGATTATCTTCTCACATTTAGAAACCATGCCTACTTATTGAAGATTTCAATGCCATTATTTCATCAAACGAAGTGGAAGGGGTTCATGCTAATAACACTCTTTGTCAGGAGTTAAGATAATGCCTAGCTGATGCTGACGTATCTGATATAGGCTTTGGGGGAATTTTCTATATATGGATAAAAAATCAACAGGAGAATGATATAATCAGAAAAAAAAATGGATAAGCAGTCTAGCTAACCTTAAATGGTTCAACAATTTCCAAACAACTTCGCCTTGTTCCCTCATTCTTGCCTATCAGACTACTCTCCTATAATCACTACAACAGATTTGTAAGGCTCAAATTTCCTTTTAGATTTAACAATGTTTTTATTGATATACTGCAATTTGAGGATGCAGTATAGAAAGGTGTCACTAATGAGGTGCATGTTTCTAAACAACATAAATATACTAAAAGAATTATTATGATTAAACAATGTCTCAATTTTTTGAATAGAGAAAATGTTGGAAACACTTATCATCTCGTTACAAATTCCAAAAGTACTCTAGCCTTGATATTTAGAATTAGTTGCATAAAAAGCTACATTGTAGATCGTTTTTGAAAAAAAACACAAACGATGGTTAATCTCTCAAAGGCTCTTTTCTTTGACTTCTCATTAATGAGACAGAGATCTAAAATTGAATGGCTAAAAGGGGGGGACAGAGGTTCTTCGTTCTTTCACAGATCTGTGATATCCAAAAAAAGCTGCAAATAGAATTTCCAGTATAATGGTGAACAATCAAAACATATCCAATCAAGGAATGCTGAAAAAATAAGCCTATAATTATTTTTATACTTGTATAAATGCACCTACCAATGAAAAAAATCCTTAATTGAAGTGATGGAAAGCATCATGTGTAGAATTATAACATCACAAGAAGCTGTAATACTTTCCAAACATGTTACCAGACAAGATATTTATCAAATTTTCAAAACTATGATTCCTTACAAAGCACATAGACCTGATGGGTTCAATATGCTCTTTTTTAACCAAAACTTGGCCTCTCATCAAAGGAATGGTATAAGATGTTATTCCGAAAGTTTACGAAAAAAAAGGATGTTTAAGGATTTTAATGGCAATTTCATAACATTTTGGTGATTTCAAACTTATAGCCTTTTGTAACTCAATCTATAAAATTATTTCAAAAATCTTGGCAGAAATATTGAAGGAAGTCTTAATCAATCATATGGAAAGTACTCAAGGTGTTTACTTACCTAGTAGAGAGATGTGAGGCAACATTTTACTTGTGTAGGAGTTTATGAAAGGATATTCCAATAGGAAAGTGGGAAAATTTTCATACTGAAAATTGATTTGACAAAAGCATATGACAATACGATTGGAATTTTCTTTGCAATGTTATGAGAGCATTAGATTTCCCAAAGTGTTTTACTAAATGGATGACTTACTGTTTCACAACTCCATCATTCAGCATCCTCATCAATAGAGAGCCCACTTCCTTCTTAAATAACTCTAAAGGTATTAGACAAGGTGATCTTTCTTCTCCTTACTTATTTGCCATTTTCAGGGAGGTTTTCAATACTCTTAAAAAGAATTGTGGAAAGAACCAAACATTTCAAATATCATTCCAAGGAAACTAAATTTAGGATCACTAACCTCTGTTTTGCTAACGATCTAATTATCCTCACTAGAGTGAATAGAATTTCAATTACAGTTGTAATAGTGGCCATTAAAATCTTCTTTAGATTTTTTGGCCTCCAAGTTAACACTAATAAGTGCTCCCAAAAGTGCGAAGGATCATAGGCTTATGATATAACACATCACTAGATTTAGAGAAATGTTTTTACCATTCACTTTCCTTGGACTATTAATAATAACATCTAGATTGAGCTATGGGAGTTTTAGACCTTTGGTGAGCAAGATACAAGCTAAGATCACAAGATGGAACATGAAGGTTTTATCTTTAGTTGGCAAAAGTCATTCATACTTGGAGTCTGGGCTCCTAAAGTTTTTATTGGATTTACTCTATATAGTTAGAATATAGACACTTTTAACTCTTTATATTTCAATAAATAGAGAATGATTAGCAAGCATTGGAGAAATCACCTAAAGAATCTTTAAAGGGTGAGTAGTCAAGTTATTTTTTGATTATTCTTTAAGGAATTATTCAACTTTTGATCTGAAGAGTTGCCAAAAAATATGGAGTGGAATTACTCAACTATAGCATTACTTAGCTTTTGACGTTCATAGGAGAAAGTAGGTTGAGGCTCAATCTCAACATGATTTTTTGGATCAATAGGTATTTCAGAGCCCCTTACTAAATTTTTATTCACTTTCTTAATGCTTACAACTTCATTCAATACTTCCAAATTATCTCTTAGTGCATCCATATCATTATCCAAATCCATTGCCTCGGTAAACTCACCAGTTTTGAAGATTTTACTGGTGGGTTTCCATCTTAGACCTTTTTGAGAAATTGAATGTCTCCATTGGTAAGTAACTTAAATGTAATACTTATATAAATCACCATCTTCATTCATTTGCATTAGTAAGATGAAATCTAGTAAAGTTTAGGTAACATCATTCAATACTTAAACTCTTTCATAATTAATTCTTTAAAGGTAGAAGTTACCTAATTCATCCTTTTTGGTTTACCACTAAAAGTATATACGTATTTTAGACCATTAGTTGTCTAGTATTCAAGTAGAATATTGTGCAAATTACTTTTAGAAGGTATTTTCCTATGCTTGATATCGAGGATGCCATCTTTGTAGAAAAATATATTTGTTACTAAAATGCTAAAGACCATTTTCAAGCACTCTTTGTACTTTTGATTTGGGGTTAAACTTAAAGATGAAGTTATCTTTATTAGAGATAAGAACATTAGCTAAACCAAAGGTTTTTCATGTTTTATAATCCTAAGCATTAAGTGGACAAAAAGCTAGTCTTTTGTCAACAAAGAAACCAATAAGAGATGAGCTTCATTTAGCCAAACCATCCTCAAGTACCTCCCCAAGAGGACCAATAACAAGATGCCCATTTCTAGTAGTTAGAGGAAAGAACTGTAATATGCTATTTTGATTATGGCACTGTGTGATGTGTTGTATATGCATGTTATAAAGTATGCTTTATTTATAGTAAACTAGAATAATTTAAGCGTTTATATGTATTATTGAGATTATAATAGAGATCACGGATAGACCGGAAATAGTTTTGGACTCGATTGGAAATTTTTTAGAAAATTTCCTAAAACTCCAAAAAGATATGGAATGAGTTCAAACGAGCTTTAAAAGCCCAAAAATGTGCTTTGGAGATTGAGGACACTTTTGAATGAAATCCAGATAATTTTGTTGACATTTAATGATTTCTGAATTTAATCCAAAAATTCTTCCGGATAATCGAAAAAGCTTCTAAAAAATTTAAAATAAAATAACAAACTTAGAAATTAGGATTGGAGTCCTTAGGAATTCAAATGGGTCAAAACAGACGTTGTTTGAATAGAATTTGGGTAATCCAAAATTATTGGACTAAAATGCCCTTTTTGGAAAATAATGAGTATTGGTGATTGTAAACCCATTTAAAAGTTTTAAAAGCATCCAATCAATAAGTATTGACCCTAATTAGAGTATTTCATGGTCTAATTTGATGATAAGACAGTTGTGAAATATTTTCGGAATTTAATTCAGTTAGTAGGTGAATTAAACTCATTAAAGGGCAATTTGGTCTTTCTGTATAAAATGGTGTTAATGGATTAATGAGTCACACTTAATGACTAATGAGAAAATGACATGTGTGATGAGTCATTAGAGATGACCAATGAGAGAATGGAGTGTGTGTGATGAGTCATTAGAAATAACCAATAGGAAAGTGAAATGTGTAAAGCATTAAAGAGTATAAAAAGCATGAATTAAGACATAAGTTGCTTATTAGTTTGGTAATTTCCCTTCTATGGTCAATTGGTATTGTGAATTTTTGCTTCTACATTGGACATATTTGTGGTTAGTTTCAAATTGTGTTTGCTTGTGGTTGATTCATTACACTTTGCATATGGGGGTTTTAGTTTTCAATCTTTATTGATCCATTAAAAGTTTTAAGTTATAATTTTCAATATTTTGTTTGTTTTATTTAACTGTCCAGTGCTATGTGTTAGCATTCTACGAAAACCAAATAGCTATTAGTGGTTCAGATTTTGGTCCATCTAATTTTGATTGACTTGTGATCGTGTGTACTTATGATTTTCACTTTTGTTTATTGCGGTGACCATTTTGGAATTTAATATCAATATTTGTTCCCTTTCTTGAGTACTAAGAGTTGTTTAGGGAATTGTTAGGCTTGTCTTCTATAGCTTGTATTGGGCATTCTGATAGGAGTGGTGGCTTTGACTTCTGCGATAGAGCAAGGGCTAGTCCTTCAGTGAGTTTTGTGTCTAAGAGAAGAGAAGATGGGGATAGATTACAAATAGGTTCTTGAAACATTAGGAACTTTATAAGGAAGTATTTGGAATTAGTGGGGATTCTAGACAAATATAAGATTCATATAGCGTACATCTAGGTGACAAATTGGATCGGGGATAAAGTGAAAAAGATTAATGGGTTAAAACTTTGGTATTCAAGGTGTTTGAGAAGACAAAACAAGGTAGATATCTTAGTTATCAAGGAACTTTTACATCTTGTTGTGGAGGTAAAGAGGATTAATGATTGGATTATGTCTTTAAAGATTATGGTGGCAGGTGTTGTTTTCAATATAATGTGTACTTATACACCTTAAGTAGGGTTAGACAAACAATTCAAGTGTCAATTTTAGGAAGAGCTAGAAGAGGTGATTCAGCAGATACCCATGACGAGAGAGTTATTATAAGTGGAGACTTTAATGGTCATATAAAGTAAACCATGGATGGAGGTTTATGGACTCATAAGAATTTTTGGGTATGGTAATAGGAATGATGGTGAGACTAATTTATTGGATCTTACAGTAGTGTTTGAGTTGGTCTTTTTTTAAGAAAAATGAGGAGCACTTGGGGACATTTAAGAGCAAAACTACAAAAACTCAAATCAACTACTTCCTTGTTAGGTAAAGTGATTGACTTAGTTGTAAGGATTGCAAAGTGATACCTAATGCTTGCTTGCTTGCTAACTCATCATAGATTGTTAGTTTGAGATCTTATAATTAAGGGTTGGAGGAAGAAGAGGAGTCTTAGGAGGTGTATCAGACTCAGATGGTATAATCTAAAAGGGGATACAATGAAACAACATAGGGATAGAGTAATACATGAAGATGAATAAAATGAAAGGAGATGTTAATTAGATGTAGGAAAGAGTATCAACTTTTTTAAGGAATACAACTAAAGAGATCTTAGGCGCTTCTAAAGGTCCTAAGAGTAGTAAGATGGAGTCTTGGCGGTGGAATGAAGATATACAAAAAAAGGTTAAGATAAAAAAAAAGGATGACTAGAAAGCCTTATTAGATAACACCACAAAGGTAGAGAGTAGTTAATAGAGAAAGTTACAAACTAACAAAGAGGAGCAGAAGATAATCTCATAAGCTAAAAGCATAGCTTACAAGAAATTATACCAGTGATAGGAAACTAAAGATAGAGAAAATTATATTTTTAAGTTAGCGAGAGTTAGAAAAAGTGAGTAAGATGAAGCAAGTTGGGTGCTCGTGGCTAAAAATGGCTTTAGGAGAAGATATTAGAGGTACTTCTATGGCCTTTTTAATGAAGATGTAGAGGACAACACCTCTTTAGGTGATCTTAGCATGTCTAAAAGGTATCATAACTTTACTTATTGCCTGTAGATTATAAGAGAACAAATTTAAAGGGCTTTAATAGAGATGAAAAGTGAAAGATAAATAGGACCTGAAAAGATATACATAGAGGTGTGGAAGAGCCTAAGCAAAGAGGGACTTACTTGATTAGCCAAGCTTTTTAATATGATTTTTAAGTCCGCTAAAATGTCAGATGAGTGAAGACTTATTATGTTAATTCTTCTATACAAGAACAAATGAGACATCCAAAGCTGTAACAACTATAGAGTCATCAAACTACTTATTCACAACATGAAGTTATGGGAGAAAGTGATTGAGAAGAGAGTGAGCAAAAGGATGCTCCTATCTCGGAGAACGAGTTTGACTTTATGCTAGGAAAGTCCACGAAAAAAGTTTTACATCTCCTTAGAATATTAATGAAATACTACATGGAAAGATATCATAACCTACACATGGTTGTTATTGATTTAAAGAAGGCATATGATAAGTGATTGAACCCAAGTTTATATCATTAACTGGCTGCATTTTCATAACTGTTGATGTACTTTTTGACTCCTAATTGTGACTTTTGTGCTTAAATTAGTTCCTCATGTTGAGTTCATAATTATTTGCAATTTGTTAGTAAAATTGTTACAAATTGATATTAATTGCATTAGAATTTTTCCAAGGACAATTGATGCTGCAAATTGTGATTTAATCGCAGGAAAATAAGGAGTTAACCACGCCAAGAAGTCAACAGGACGTGAGCCTTCCTGCACGTCGCGATGAGGTCCAGCAGAACACAACCACACGTCGCGACGAGAATTAATTCACACATCGCGACGTACAGTCGGATACCGGACCAAAAATGGAAAATTCTCTCACTGTTCCGACCCGGCCCGTCTCGATTCTTTAAATACTTGCTAAATTAGGTCATAAGGAGGATGCTACACCACTCGGCAGACACAACATACACAAGACACCACACTCCACAGTCGGCCACCCATACACATACACGACATACACACCATTGTCGGCCACCATACACACTCACATTCAGCATTCATTCTGGAGACCTAGAAAGAGACGATTACTGCCGCACGTCACTACCAGTCCATCATCAACCATCATTCGCCATTTATCGCGCTTCAACATCATCATCATCTTCACCGCAGGATCATCTATACCATGGATGCCGTCGGAGTATCAACAGTGTTGAGGACTGCGACCGACATGCTTGGCTAAGCGTCCCGTTCCTCTTGGAGATATAGCGATGGCTTGAGTTTACCGAGGGCTTCAAAGGAGAGTATCATTTATCGTCTGAAAGTTTAGTTATATTATTGTAAAACTGTGATTACAGATTACATTAGTATGATTAGATTAGCATGGTTAGGGTTTAATTATCATTGATGGGTGGAAGCTTTGGACGTCTTATTCTTCATCTTATTAGATATCCTTTTTCTCATCAACTTAAAATCACTAACTAGATTAAGCTTACCAAGCTTTGTTTCATTATCTTGATTATTAACTCCTTCAATTGGAGGAACTAGTTTTGTAACTGGATTCATTTTGGAACATTCGCTCCCCCCGTTCTTTTGGTTTCTTTTTAACTAAATCTTTATATGATCAGACTCATTGGTGGACCTTGAATACCCTTTTCCTTCTCCTTCATCCTCATATCAATAAGAAGCTTAAGTAACTTATGAGTTATAATCTCTTGAGACACCTAAGTAGGAATCTTGTGTATTGTATTTACTTTTTCTTGAGGTTTTTCTCAACATGAATCAGATTGCTCAGGGATATCTTAACTTCATTTCTTATTAACTTCTACCTCTTCCTCCCTATATTTTGCCAAATTATTCTTATCTAGATTAGGCTAATCATGTATTTATAAATAGGTTACAGAGACTAATTATTCAAATATGAAGCCATTCGTATCGAAATGCATTAAAAGGGATATATTCAAGGAGTAGCATCACGATGTCTATAAGGATGCACACTCTCAAATAGCTCACACTTTTGAAGCTAGTACTAACTCGTCTAAGCAAAGTGGCCTGTCTAAGATTAATAACTTTATTAGTACAATGTTCCAAAGGAATATTATGTTTGTTTATCCATAAAGAGACTTGCTTCATCTTTATATTTTGGAGCTAAAAACCAAGTTTCCAACTTTAAAGGAGAAGAGGTTTATTATTAAAAAAGCCATGTTCCAGTTTCAAAAATCTTTTGAGCTTGATCAACTGAATTGGATTTAATGATATTCTCTTTGTTAACCAGAACTTGTAGAAGGCCTTACTTCATCCATAACTTGTAGTAAGCCCATGCATTTAGGACTTGGAGTGGAGGCTTTTTATATATGAAGAAGCCTATAAGGGTGGTATCCCACTTAGTTGCTCCCTCCCTCAAAATATCAATTGGAGGATGAATAATGGAGGTTCCATTCTTAACTTTTAGATGATAGTACTAGAGCTTTTGTAAAGGAGCTTGATCTTTTAAGACCTAAAATCCAGCCTTCCAAATGTTGACTACATTAGATGGAGCAAGGAGAGGGGGGGGGGGGGGTGTGGGCCGAAGTAAAAGGGTGAACTTGAGCTGCCTTCAGTACATAAAGAGTCAGAGATAAGGGGCACAAAGGAAGTGTTACGAGAGGGAAAATGATATAAATATATGGTCTTGAGATTCAGTATGTTCCCAAAAAAAGGAAATAAAGGAAAAGTAAGCATAAAGTTCAAAGGAAGGCAGGAAAAAAGAAGATAAGACTAAAGGAGAACTAGCAAACTTAAGGAGAGGGGAAGGAGTTTCCAAATTGGAATGGTGAAGAAAAGGGACTAATTTGGTGATCCTAGGAAACAAGGGGAGCCAACATTTGATAAGGAAAAAGGAGAGGTTGATAAAAGGAAAGCAGTAATGAGGAGACATCGAAAAGGATGAAAACAATAATGAGGAGACATAGAAGGATACGAGATAAAGGAAGGCAATGACAAGAAGAAATTGGTGGAGTAGTAGTCCAAGAGATTCTATACAAAACTATGGTTTCTTATTCATTCAAATCACAAAAATCTCAGCCCTTAATATATTCAAGTTTTTTAGTATATTAAAATAATAGAAATTTGTGAATCTTTTAGAATTGTGATTTAATTAGCTAGATAATTGTAACCTCTTGTCCTTCTATAATAGTTATACAATTAGAGATGTGTGCCATTATAAAGTTAAACCTTCTGAATTTACAATTTCAATACCCTTCATCAATAATGCAACTTACCTTTGCTTTTAAGGAGATTAGAAGCCTCACATAGGTTATAGAGTCCTAATACTCTTACGATAAAGAGACCAATTTAAATAACTATAGTATGAGGTTAAGTCTCATACTCCTAAATAAGTTTAGTGTAAAAGGATATATCCTTGCAATCATTTCTTTGAATATTTAACTAAAATTGTTAAAAAAAGGCTTTATATATAGAGTCCCTTTTTGCATATGAAACTTCTTAACCCAGCAATACATAGAGTAACAAATTACAAATATATTACGCATCAATACATGAATATTAATTGGTCATCTTAATGTGAAGAACAACACCATACTAATTAACCCCTCATTCTTACATGCATACGGGTAATTATGAATATCCAAGGATCATCCCTTCTAGCAGGTTTTTAATAAGAGGCCGTATAATGCATTCTAGCCTAGTTGTTTGCAAGTGACCATACAGTTTTATTTCTTCTTTGGCACCCAGCAGCCATGCAGTCCATAAGGTAGACCGTAAGGGAATTTGGCTCTTGCAATCTCTTCGAATGTGCTTCCGTCTAATAACAGTGCATACCCTCCTCCATTTAACTCACTTATCATGGATATTACTACTCCTGCACAGATTACAATACATGTTAACTTTAGTTCGAGCCAAGAGACGATGTCTAAACGATAATGTGCAGATGCTATCCGTTTTGTTTTCAAATTACTAATAACAAGATGTGCTACGATAGCCAAATATTTTTCTTCTTCTGCAAATTAGTCCAATACCCTTATCAATTTAAATAAATTATTTTCCTGGTCCATACTATGGTAAATTAAGAGTGTAAAGAAGAGCATAGAAATTATTAACCATCGTCTTCCTCAGTAGCACCAGGACGAGCCACAAATAATGGTTCAGACGGGATCGAACCCTCGTCATACCAGTTCTTGGCCTTCTTCTCAAAAAAATCAATCTGCAAGTAGAACAATATATAAACGCAGTTGACAGCTGGTTATAGTGAATATCTAATATAACAAAAATTCAAAAGACGACAATTTGCTGTGTTGAACTTTGAATTGGAGGAGGAATACTACTTGTACCTTGGTTAGGGTGTTGGGAAAGTTGCAGGGGCGTTGGGCTCCACAAGCATAAGCGTACCTGTATTTTTTTCCAAGATATGAAGGATTAATGCTACACATGTCCATGCCTCTTCCGTGTTCGTTTGGGTCCAATGCTGCCTCCAACTTCCCGAATGGACTCCCATCTAAAGGTATTGTGAACCTCCCAACCCTTCAATTTGGATACAATTCAATCTATGGATTATTATTTACATACTGTTAATCCTAGACATATAATATATATACACACACATGATTAAACATCCAAATGATTTAGGTTAGGTTCCGGAGTTTTTGAGTTGTTAAGAGATATAAGAACAAGAGTAAAGATTCATACAAAAAATGAAAAAACGTAGACGTAAAAATATATTTTCCCACCTAGCATCTGGTAATACATTTACACCCATGAAAGAGCGCAGGTTTTGTAACCTAAGCTTCTCAAGTATTGTAATGTCGGCGTTATGCTCACAGCAATCAGCAATCACTGCAGTAATCCTCCCATCTTCATCTGTCTCTTCGTAGGCATTGATGAAATGGAACGTAATGAACAAAGGCACCTCCACGCTCGCCACCTAATTCAATCATTTTATGTTAACATAATCAGAAATGAGACCATTTTCTAGATGATGTTGGATGGATGGTACTTGCTATTAATTACTAGAGAGTAACAAGATATACAGGGAGTGTGGGACTTACAATCTTGCCACTTGCTTTACACACAATATGCACAAACCCTTTAGAGTCGGGATGCCACTCGAACTTGTAAAGTGGTGTGGGCTCAGCTCTTAACAAGTTCTGTGCACAATACCTCAATGGCATCTCTGGCACCACCACATAGTGTTCCGTCACCGGAAACGAGTGAACCCATCCTGGCGCCGGACCTCCTCGACAATCCACCCTCCCGATCACCTTCCGCTCGTTACTACCAGGATCCATCCTCACCACCAAATACCCTGGATTCATTAAATCCGGCAACAAAGTCAAGAATTCAGTATCAGTCACTATTGGATGTGCAGAGTGTATCAATCCTCCGAGTGAATCACTATACTCAAACTTTCCCAACGTGTCCAAAGTCACCGGGTCGATGAGGATCGATCCTTTTTGCGTTTCTGTCAAGCAGACAACACGTCCGTCTCCAAGTATGACTACGCCTGTGTTGGCGTTGTCAGTCAGTGACACACCGGAGAACAGGCTGGCAAGGTCTCCGATATAGGCCAGGAAGTTGTCTGGTCTGGGGGTCTCAGAAAATTCACGGTAACATATCTTTTGGTTCTTTTTGGCCGCCTTGTAAGCTTCGGATTCAATTTGCCTATGGCCAGCCATCAATCGGCCGTTTTCGAAGTGAAGCTTCACTAAGGTGGCGTATCCGTCGAAGAGGTGTCTGAAGTTGTAATTCCCTAAATTCCACAAACCTGGTCCATTTCTGAGGTACGTACCGTTCTGCATGTAACCGAAGAGTAATGCATAAATTACCTTTGACTGGATAAACTCCTAATTTTTAAGCAAACGTGGAACATGCGATGATAGTTTTTATTCCCCTCCTGTTCTTTTTGTTTTGATTGTTGTTTTCGATGCAGGGTGGACTCTGGAATCAGGGACATGCTCCATTAGAGTAAACGGACAAGTAGTAATTAAATCTCGTTCATGCCAATTTAACTGATGTATATAAGTTTTGTACAAGTCAATGAAAATCAGACTTCTTGTTTTTTGTTTTTGTAAGTATACGGTATGGGACCACAATCAAATTACAATTGTACGGTAAACTACTTAATTGCCGCCTCACAAATTATTGGACCTCTCCTATGTAAGTGGAATACAAATCAATACAAAATTTTAGGGAAGGTTAGAGATGGAAAGAAACTGTCATCACTAGGTAACCAAGTGAAATAGCGCCGTTCCTAGTGATGAACGTTTACTCAACATTGTGTTTACTAAGAATCTCTTTTCGGCTGAACGATATGAAACTGAACCTATACAATTTTATGATTGCAGTCTGAGTTGTAAAAGTATTCAAGTACTTGTCGTAAGGGATATCTTCACTCGCCTTTGAAAACTTGAAAAAATCTCTTCTTAACTATTCCTTGCAATGTTCACCATGAGGACCATCAAAACACACACACACATATATCGAATTCAACAAGTTTAATCAATTTCTCCGGTGGATTTTCTGTAATGAGTACTTCCGGCTATTAATGAGTTAGTGATCACCAGTTCCTAGACGAACTACAAATCAAAAGTGCAAAAGCAGTATTGAGAATATTTGCATATATATGCGTACCAGCCATAGTGGGATTTCACCTTCTACGACCAACTCTCCTTCCCATCTCTCTTGCCGGACACTTGTCCAGGCAACGTGGTTCATCAGGCCACCACCACCAGGTTCCTTCTCAGGGGATGAACCTATGGTTGGTGCTTCATGAGTCACGGCGTTAGTGATGACAGAGTCTTGACTATGGTCAAACTTTCTTGCCAAAAAGCTCTTCTTGCTAAAGGTCAATCCTTCTCTTTCATACTCACACCTGCCGTCGGAAACCATGATATTTGAGGGTGATAAAAACTGCCCTATGTGGGAAAATGGCAAGGAAGCCATATGGAAATATAATTGAAAATGAGGTTACAGAAGAAGTTTCGAGATTAGAAAGATATGAAGACATTTAGAGTTTGAAAGGTAGGATTTATAGAGGAGACAATATGGAATCTGGAATAGAAGAAATTCCATCTCATAATAAGACATTGCGTGTTGAGTCATCATATACTTTGAGTAGGACTTGTATATTTTGGTTTTTGGGATATATATGGTATATATTTGTTAGCATTTTTGGGAGTTTCTTACAAACAAACAAAGACGATCATATCCATGAACATGCTCACAATCTTAAATGACTCTACATTAGACTGTAGTAGATGTGAAGACGAGAATTAGTATATATTGTAAGTGATTAATTTCTTTTATTTCTTTTTCTGACTCAAAAACTCAAACCTGATTTGCAATTGAAGAAAGATGGCATAAAACACCTAGAAGTTAATGGATCTAATAATTGTTTGTTACGTACTTGCATTTATTATAACTATTCTTTCTAAGAAAACCAGCTTTTTATGCTCCATGCTTATTCTCTCTTCCTCTAATAAGGCCTTCTGGTAGGAGTACAATGGTTCTCGCCTTCACTACAAGAAAATGGGTTTTTACCGACAGTAATAATAAAACTTTCCGTCGGTGCCATACATTTGCAACGGCATAAGAACAACGGACATAACCGTCGTTAAATAAGTCATCGGTAAATTTTCCAACGATACGTATTCTCCATCGGTAAATATACGAACGGAATGGTCTTCCGTTGGTATATTTACCGATGGTAGATAAAATTTCCGTCGGTATCTACACCGACGGAGTATTTCTTTTCGTCAGTGAGTGTGAAAACGTATACTGACAGAATGGGATAAACCGTCATCAAACCTTTCCTTCTTTTTTCGACGAAAGTGTTATTTCGGTCGGCAAAAGAATTACCATATACCGACGGTTTCTTCGGTAAGTGACACTTTAGTTATCGACAGTTCCGTCGGTAACTGTCTGTCGGTAAGTGTAACTTCATTTATTGACGGAACCCTAATTCCGTCGGTAACGGTCGTCATTCATCAAAACGCAATCTACATTGTTATTACCAGTGCTACTGTACGCTTGCTTAGGAACCCTTTTTCCGCTAAATGCCATGTTGTATGCGAAATGTTTTTAAAATCTGGACGATGTAAAATTTGATTTTAATGTCAACAGCGATAAATAATTGGTATATATATGTAATTTGTTTAAACATAAAATTAATTGATCATTTAGCAAAAAAAGATTTCTTAGTTGAATAGAAACACATTAAATTGTATAGAAATTGAATCCAAAGGAGTACAACAATCTTATTGTCCTGGTGAGGGCGGATGGTTATTTGAGTTTGTACGGCGCCCCGACAACCGTTCAATGTCATTTTGGAGCTTATTTATGACCTCCATCAAGTTTGGCACCGTTGTCTTAAGCTGAACAATACGTTGTGTTGCCTACCGTCCACTTGATGTTGCTATACTGGGCATAGATGACTGCGAATAATATGTGTTCGCAAATGTTCCTAGTCCGAAGATCCTTCCACGACTATCCCTACCACCAACCGCATCAAAATATACCTGCCTCTCATCAACAGCTTGTTCTTCCTGAGTCTGTCGCTGAATTGTTTATTGTATTTGGTCCTATTAGGAGACAATGCTTATATTATAAATAGTGACTGAAAAATATTAAGAATGAATATTAAACCATAAACTTTACATACATTTATTTCTCTACATCGGCTGTTGACGAATGTCACACCGTCATGTTTCTTAGTGTGAGTATGCATAAACAACTGTTGGGGTGTAGGCCTTATGCCTATTGACTTTTCCTATATAACAGTAAAATGTTCAAAGTTAAACTACAAGTTATATCAATTTTGGCAGAGTTTCAGTCACTATTAAGGATATTGTCCTCTGTTGAACAAAGAAAATCACTAACCACAGCCATATATGGCACCAGACATTTATACCATGATCATTATCTATCATCACAACATTCACAATTCAATTTCAATTGGAAAACATCAAAGTACAAAATTAGGATATAAGTGTAATAGTTAGATACTTACTAGTCTCTCTGTATGCTCGTAGTGGGTAATTGATCCTCTAGTATGAACGGCTAGACTTTGTCCCCCTGGTAATGGCCCACGTCTGTTGGTCGAGTTACGCCTAGATATGGACATTGCCTCAGGTGATGCCCAGTACTCCTGCCAACAACTCCATATACTCTCAGAAATATAAGGCGGTCGTACACTAGCCTTGTGTATCGCATTTATAAAGTCGCAATAACGTGTACAGGCTCGCTTCTCCCAGAAACGATGTATGACTCCATCGATACCAGAATTCCAGTAAAAGTGTTTATGAAATTAAAAAGGAAACATTCGATAATATATTATCTACTATTATTTATGTAATTAAAGTATACAAATAAATGAAAAAATGACATTATTTGCATATTGTACCTCAAACTCCTAAAAGTAAAATGCCTTTGTGGCCTGAGTTATCTTCTTCCATACATAACCGTCAGGATCAATCCTCTCCTTAAATGTAGATGTCATACGTTTGGAACACAGGCCAGATGGAATCAACCTAATACAAAAACAAATACTTATTAGTTTGTATTATCCATAAACATATATAGTGTTACATGCGATGTCACTTACATATCATTTTGTATTATGATATATTTTCTTCCATCAGGTGCTTCAGATCCAGGCTGGGGGTCATCTCTTCATCCGCTGTTCGCATAGTGGATGAAGGGCTAATGGTGGGTGGTGTTCCATCAGGAGCAACAGTTGATGACCGATCAGCAACAGCATCTGGAGGCCCTGTAGGTGGAGGTGGTGACTTCGTTGCAGCTCGAGACTTTGATGGTCCACCCTCAGAGTAAGTACCATCGAACATCCCTCTGAACCTAGGCCACATAACATCCTGTTGTCTATTTGGTCTCATATTTCGGTCCTAATATTAATTGTCAGACAATTTTGTTGAATATAAACACTTTAACCAGTACAATGATTTCCATAATAGTTATAATAGGATATTGGAATTTATTGAATATCGTATTGAATCACAAACTTTGAATTCAAGTATGAGAATGAGCGTTACAGTCATGGAACAACAGTAGATAGTTTGATAGGTTAGCAAATAGTATTGCTCAAATAAAGCACAATGATATGATTAGGTTTTTGGATTCCATGTGATATGAGAGTCGATGAAGGTAAATGGGTCCCCAATGGGTGGATTCTCGAGAAGGGACCTGGCATGTACGAACGCACCAATGGAAACAGTGAAAGTTCTTCCATCACATGTAAAGTTATTAACACCTTCTTGCAACAGCCTTTCTGCGATCGCTAAACTTGTAGATGAAACGGTAGGGATTGGTTGACCTACAACACATGTACAAACTCACTTACATATATATTGTCAGATTATGAAGCGATAAAAGGAACCTATCATGAAAATTCATTCGTACGTGAATTTTCAGACGAGATGTGGGGAATTGGCAACTTTCCCAAAACATCGACTTTCCTTAATCCCAATCGATCGTTGTGTCATTGCTCCCGCCTCCCAAATCGACCGTTGTGTCTTTGCTCCCGCCTCCCAAATCGATCGTTGTGTCATTGCTCCAGCCTCCTTCCGCATACATGTCATCTTGGAGATGCACACAAGCTTGAAACATGTGGTTTATACCATCGAATGTTAATAAAGTTAAAATCTTCATAAAAGGAAATTAGACTAGTATAATAAGGAAATTGATGTTGTTCAGATCATACTATACACCTTGGAGCAGAAGATCGGCCATGGAAGGCAAACGCTCATTAGTTAAAGTACTTGATATTTTTCCTGCATTGTGTGATCCTTCGGCATGGACAATTTTGCCACATTCCTCCCAACGGAATGAATTACTACCATCCGGAACCATACGCCATGTCGACATTCCTTGATTAAGAAGTCGAATTAAATATTTGACATAATATATTGAAAAGTTAGAAATGATGTTCGTTGTCGAATAAAATATTCACATACAAACACAAATTAATCGTGCAATTGAAGACATCATATGTATGAACACCATATGCCCAAAGATGCTGCAATTATGATATCAATGGTTATAAGTAAACATCGATTTTATGCTTCGGATTTGAAGGCCCTGGCACAATCACTGTCAAGAACATATATGTGTCCTTCATACACATCCATGGAGGTAAATTATACGGAGTTATTATGATTGGCCAAGATGAATATTGTTGACTGGATTGAGCAAAAGGTTGGAAACCATCCGTTGACAATCCCAACCTTACATTTCGACTTTCTGCTGCGAAGTCAAGATGGGTGTCATTGAAATGTTTCCATGCTAGTGCATCTGAAGGATGACTTATTATTTCATCTTCTTGTTCGTGTTCATGATGCCATCTCATGTGCAATGCAGTTACATCAGAAGCATAGAGTCTTTGAAGTCTTGGAGTTAGCGGGAAATAGTACATCCGCTTCTAGGGTACTAATTTCTGTTTCATTGAACGCTTTCTAGGCTTGACCCTTGGTTGACCACAAAATTTACAATCTTCTAATTCAACATCATCTCCCCAATACAACATGTACCCCAATTTGCAACAATCAATCTTCTCCACAGGAAAACTACGGCCCCGAATAAGTTTTTTAATGTTGTAAAAACTGTCAACCAATGTATGATCAGGAGGCAATGATTCATTATACTACTCAAGAATTTTATCAAAACTTCGGTCGGATATATGACCTTTAGACTTGATGTTCAATATTCGCGCAATTGAAGACAATTGGGTCATTGTCTCACAATTTAGCCATAACTCTTGGTCTGCTGACTAAAGTAAGTCCAAAAACTATTTTTCCTATGGGTTAGGATCTTCTTCAAGATTTTCCATATTGTGCTCAAAGGTATTACGACTTGCATCATATACCATTTGTATGTATAGATTTTCAATCTCATCCAAATAATTTGTTTGGTATCCAATCCCCCCCTTCAAACTCATTGAAGTTGACAAACGATTCTGCTTAATTACCCTTTGAGGTGCTACAAATGGCGGGTTCCCCATGTCGTGTCCACTCAAAATAATTGGGGACAAACCCCTTTCTCAGCAGATGCCCATTCACTTCATCACTCGGAAGGAAACATTTGTGTTTGCACTTTCTACATGGACATTTGATCTTCGGCCCATCCATATATGCAGGTTGAGAACA